>VOQZ01002049.1:0-292191 GCA_008079305.1 Phytophthora palmivora
TGAAGTCGGGTGATCCGTCGATCTTGTGCACTGATCTGACGTTGGAGTTGGAGAGCCGCCGCCTCCAGCGAAGCTTCTGACCGCTCCAGCGCTTGACACCGCTGCTGAGCCTTGGATAAGTCTTGATCTCGATCCTTCAGGCGCTGACGGACTTCCAGCAGCGACTGATCTTGGCTTTGATCACGCTGACGAGCAGCAATCAGCTCCTGATCTTGATTAATAAGAGACGGGCAAGCGCAGTAGGAGGCGGGGAACCAAGATCGGATGACTGGTCAGAGCAGCCAGTTGGGCTTGGAGGTTCTGGACCTGGCGCTTCAAAGTGTCAATCTCGTCTTCCAGACATAAGATCGTACTCTTAGAGGTGGCCTGCAGTTCGTCGAAAGCTTCCCGAAGCTAGAGACCCTGTCTAGCTTCTCTTCAAGTTCTTCAACTGTGGATTTGCTCTCCACCAGCTCTGCGTTGGAATCCTCCAAGTGTTGATCAGCGCGTCATACCGATCTTGGCAAAATTTAGCGAACGGCATGGCCTGAGATCGGAGGTGACTCAATTTTCGATGCAGATCGCCCATGTGACGAAGAGAGTCTACGTGAGCGTGTTGAAGATCTTCATGATCATCTTGCAGTTGGCGGAAGATCGCCTCACGACTGATAATGTCCTCCACACCTCTTAGAGAGGCTTGAACGTCTCGGAGCGACGCTCGAACGACTTGTAAATCCACATGAGATCGATGAACATGAGCCGTCGGCGCGGAATGCAACCGATGACATTCCGGACATGAAGAATGAGGGTGAGGTGGTGAATTGGAGGACGTGTCAGGATCGACGCAGCGGCTGCCACCGCGAGTAGGCCCAATTGGCCCTGTGCATAGTCGATCTGGGGGGATGAAAGATTGGAGCTTGATCTTGGACCATGGAGGAGGATAGGCTGGAAGGAGATGCGGTGCAGCGAGCGAAAGCAGTTGTGCTGTTATCACTCGTGCAGGGGACGGTTGTGGTGAAGCAGATAAGAAGTTTTCCGATCTCGATCTCGTCCCGTCAATCGAGATCAAGAGCAATCCCTCTCTACGGTGATCCTCGATATAGTGACATTCACTATAATGACCAAGTGAATGCGTGCGCCATCATCCCCTTCCAAGACGATTGTACCCACGCGATATCGATCTTGACAGGTAAATATTGATCTTGACTTTATTATAGGTATTATGAAGCCAGTGCAGTATGGATAGCCACAGATGGGAAGCATAGGACATTAACCATTAATTCAGAGTTGTTTTTACCTTCTACTACACAAGTCTTCCTTCTTCTTCGCTATTCCGGGTAGGGATATACAAGATTGGCCCTCCCGACGTCACGCAGGATCAAGATCGACACTAAGTAGAACCCCTACGCCCAGATTGCTTGGCTGGACGTTCGTCAACCCTCAAATCTCAAGACCCCGCTATAGGAAGCGGCAAGCACGTATTGGAACCATTGGATAAAGGTCACACACCGACCACAAGACCCCCCCGAGCTAAGATCGACACTGGTCAGAACAAGATCGACCAAGTACAACCAAGATCGAAGCTTAATAACTACGCGGCGCAGCGAGTAGAAGTATCCCCGCTGCTGCCACCTTCCCGCTGTCCTGTCAGACAGCAAGATCGACAACAAGCGCGTCTAATCGAGATCACCCGAGGAGCGATCTAGTCCCACCGACGGGTACACAAGGTGAGATCAAGTAACTTCACGGAAGATCGGAGTACCCCCTCCGTTAGTCGGCAGTTCGGGCGCAGTGTGCAAGAGGACTCCTGCGATCTTGCGATTTCGCAGAACCACTTCGCCACAATGGTGCGCGTGCCCGGATCTTTGGGTGACTCGGGATTTCACCGTGAGTCCCATGAAGAAGCGCATGCTGATCTTAGATCAGGGAAACCAGCGTCGTTGGAGATCGGATCACCAACGACACCGCTGAATCAAGATCGATCCGCGGATCGGCAGAGCTTTGGGAGGAGCTCTACCGACGGAACAGAGGATGGTCCGGCTACGGACCTAGAAGAGAAGCCTCTACCTCCTCCCCAGGTCCCTTCGGGGACCCCAGCAGATTGCGACTTGCGTCGCGATCTGCAGGACGAAAGTCCACCGGCGAAAGCCATCCAAACGCTCGTCTCCAAGTCGAGCACAAAAAAGAAGTCAGCAAGATCGAAGCCTCTACGGAAGAAGATGAAAGCACCAGGATCGGACGCTGATGACCAAGACGATCTTAAAACAGTGTGGACTGATGAGTCCCTCGAGATCGCATACCACAAGAAGGAACTTCACACCTTCTTGATCAAGAACCCCGTTATGCAGATCATCAAGCCGAAGATCATTAGTGATCTAAAAGGCCCAGTGCAGAAACCAACTGCAAGATCGAGCAAGCTAGAAGCTGCGAAGGCGCTATTACAACTGATCAAGGAAGGTGGGATCATCGCAGGATCGTTCGACGCTAATGAGCTATTCGATACGAGGCTCAGTACGATCAACACGGCTTTAATGTCGATCTTCGATCTACTGAAGCCCTTAGTAGGCGAGAAGAATGTAACCTCTAAGGTCACGACCAGATCAACCGACGACATGCTAAGATCGTTGCCAGCACTCACATTGGAAGATCAGACAGGAACATCCTCACATTACGAGTCGGCGACTGAAGAAGTAGACACTGACAGTGCAGATGACCCACCTCGGATGACGCTAGGCCCTTCAGGAGCTGCCATGTTACGGCAGCGTGGAGATCATGAGACCAAGCGAGTAACGGATGTCATCGCACCAAACATGACACAAGGATCGAATGCGAAGTTGGAATCGTACTTCCAAGCGGCAATGAGCCGATTCTTGAAGGAACAACAAAGCCCTGTCAATCCCGGGATCTTAGCACCAGCAGAAGACCGAGATGTGGATATGGAGTCTGTGGGATCGCTAGATCGACACCCAAGTCCTCATGAATACGACCCAGATGATCTCGATCTTGATCCTCCCAGACGCGCGACTGTAGCATCAGCATCAGCCACGACCACCGGAAGATCGACAAGTGTTCCACGTATACGAGTATCTGCCATGTCTGAACTCAAGGAGTTCGCGGGGAGAGAAGGGGACGAAGATCGAGCCAGGGCCTGGCTTAGCAAGGTAAAGTCTGCCTTTATGCGAGATCAAGCTCCAGACGAAGAAAAGTGTCTGGTGTTCGGCGATCTCCTCACAGGATCGGCTCGAAACTGGTATCGACAGCTTAGTCGCACAACACGCAGTACCTGGAAGGATTTGCTCCGCAACTTCCAGGTTCAGTATTGTGGACGAGGAGTGTCAGTCGCGAGGCAATATTACCACGCGCGCAAGAGATCGGACGAATCTCCGCTGGAGTATCTGTATCGGCTCAATGTGGCAGGACTCAGGCCCGCCTCCAGATCAAGGATGGACCTTCGGAAGTCCGACGTGAACACGTGGAGCACTTCATTGAAACTCTTGATGACCGCGATCTTGCAGATCACCTGGCTTTACTACGAATCCCAGATGCTGACACCTTGGAAGAAGCACTCCGATCTCGGCAACGAGCGAAGGCACGACAAGTAAGGCTGTATATGGATCAATCAAGCCTCGTCAGAAGAACAGCGGTGCGGCAGCCCCGTCTGCTTCAACTCGGGCCGTCAGAGCTGTCAAGGCGATCTCAGATAGCAGCGAGTCTGAAGAGGACTCTAGTGGATCGGATGGCGAAGCAGGATTACGTCGTGTCTACCTCGCAGCATCTGGAAACAATGAAGGGCAGCAAGATCAAGATCAAAGGAACCAAGATCGCAGTCGCTCGGAGACCGGAAACAATCGTGCACAACAAGATCGACATGATATAGGTTCACCACCTAAGCGATGCTCGCACTGTGGGTCGCGCAAACATAGCGATCTTGGGTGCTGGGGACGTCTGACGTGTGAGAAGTGCGGTCGTAAAGGACATCCCTCAGATCGCTGCCTATTCACATGCAAGGCATGTGGTGACATCCACGAAGCGGGAAAATGTACCATGGAGGAATTTTACAATTTGATCCGACAATGGTACAATCCTACCAAGCACGCCGGGATGTTGCCAGAGACGGCGGAGAAGATGTTAAACTAGGACGCTCGCCGGTTTGGAAACCGGTACGAGACGAGCGTTCTAGCTATTGCATTTATGCATATGTCGAGAAACAATCGGAGGCAACAGTTAATCAGCTGATCGATCCGATCGACAATACATGTGATCTTCTGGAGAAACCTACCGCTACAGTGTCAAGTCTACGCCAGATCGATGAATATGCAAGATCGAGTGTGATGATGGCTCTTGAGATTTCCCCTGGGGAATCGCGGGGTTACTGGAAGTATCATGTTCCAGACAAGAAGTTCAAGCAATCTAAGGCTATGGGGAAGATCAACAACAAAAAAGCAACTTTGCTATTTGACAGTGGTGCCGAGGTGTCCATATTGGATGCCACCTTTGCTCGTAAGGTCGGGTGCCACATTGATGAGAATCAAACGTTGGAATGCGAAGGTGTTGGACGATCTCCATATAAGATCGAGGGACGTACTCGTCTCAAGATCACGCTGGCAGGATCGCTAGTGTACTTCTTTGATGCATGGGTAGGTCCGCCCACTGGAGGTCAAGATCTGATACTAGGAATGGATTTCATGGTGCCAGCGGGTATCCGCCTCGATCTCGCTGATGGGACAATATGTCTGCCCGACGAAGTCCGCCTTCAGATGGCTGGTAGGCGTCCTCTCTACGGTGACAAGATCGAACATGTGTGCTGGAAGGATCACTACTGGATCGATGTCGGACAGACGGCCGAGATCAGGCTACGAGGTCAGACGTCTAACCAGTATAAGCTATGGGTCACCAGGGGAGATCGATGGGTACCAACGATCACAGTCGGACCAGGAAAGACACGTTACCTACAGGTAACCAATGTGAGTGATCGTGCACTAACTCTTCATGAAGGATCGAGAGTCGCAATGTGGTTGAGTGGAGATCGTATTCCCCGAATTCCGGGATATGTATCCGTCGGATCGAGGAGGTACGCCGAATGGCAAAATCTCGCATATCAGGCAACTACAGATGAAATCAGTGAAGCGGGTACCAACGAGCAGATCACCGAGCCAATGGTGGAGCGTCCCGAGTACGTAACACCAACAGCGATCTTACCACGGCCGGTAAAAGCCATCCACAATGTCAAGATCGCAGGGAACGGGGACGCAAGCCCACCGTCAATCGAATGTACATCTGACCAAGGCAAGATCGACCCTGCTAACAGTAATAATCTTCGCACCAAGGCCGCGGCAGACATAGGCGATCCTACGATGGATGATGAAGTTTGTATCAAGGAAGGGGGGAGCTTATTCGCAGAAGATGTGGAAGATCAAATGGCTGTGCTACCAGAAGTAACCGCGACCACGGAAGAAGTCAAGATCGAAGATCTTCAAATAGGTGATGCCAATATCAACACCCAGGAGGAGATCGAGCGTCTTGCGCAAATTATCTGGAAAAGGAAGCACCTTCTTATCGGAAAGGGCAATGCCTTACCACCAGCAGCGAAGGGAGTGGTATGTGACATAGATGTGGGAAATGCAAAGCCAGTCGCTCAACGTTGTCGCAAGGTGGCCATACAATTCCGCGAAAAGTTGTACCAACTGATCAAGGGACTATTATCGGCTCGGATGATCCGACACTCGACATCCCCTTGGGCGTCACCTATAGTTGTGATCATCAAGAAGAATGGGATCGACATCCGGTTATGTATCGACTACCGCCTGGTTAACAGTCTGACAAGGCTCATGGTATATCCCATGCCTCTGATCAATGATTTGCTGGATGATCTCGATAAGGTTCTCTGGTATTGTTCTTTGGATATGGCCAGCGGTTTCTGGGTAGTGCCCATGACGGACCGAGCCCGATCGATCTCGGCATTTATTACTCCATTTGGATTGTTTGAGTGGAATCGAATGCCGTTCGGACTTAAAAACGCTCCCCAGATCTACCAGAGACTCCTAGACAATGCACTATATGGATTCGTGAAAGTGACCCAAGATCAAGATCGATCTGACCGAAAGGACGTATTCGAGACAGGAGAACCTGATCTAGAGAGAAATGAGTCAGTGTTGGGACGTCGATCTTACATCGACGACATACTGGTAACAGGGAGATCGTGGGACGCGTTATGCGAAAAGGTGGAAAAGCTGCTGGATGCCTGCGACGAGTGGAATCTGTCCATCAGTGTCGCCAAAAGCTTCTGGGGTCGGCAAAAGGTGGATTACCTAGGCCATCGTGTATCAGCTGAAGGTTTGGAGACACATCCAAAAGATTTGTCGGCTTTACAAGAATTACCGTTTCCCACCAACCTAAGATCGATGCAATCATTCTTGGGAAGTCTCAACTACTACAGTCGATTTATTGAAGATTTCGCGATCTACGCATCAGTTCTGTACGAACTACGCGAAGCGGACTTCTACGAGATCGCTCGAAAGACAAAATCGACTGGGGACGATGAGAACGTCATTGGGAAGAAGGTGCCATGTGGACGGAAGCTAGGACAGCGTTCGCCATACTGAAGAACAAGATCGTGACTGCTCCGATCTTACTACACTTCGATGTGGATCGACAACCGGTGGTGGTAGTATACGCCAGCAAGTGGGCGATCTCAGCTGCCCTGATGCAAGAACACGATGGAGTGTATAAGCCAGTGACTTTCACTAGTCGCACGCTCAAGCCGAACGAGATCAACTATGGTATGGTCGACAAAGAAGTGTTGGCTCTGCTCAGGATACTAGACATCTGCTATACTCAACTCGTGACAAGGTCGATCAAAGTATTGACGCGCCACTCTACATTGGCGTGGCTACTTCACTCATCCGGGTTGCAAGGACGGTTAGGACGATGGGCTGCACTTCTATCAAGCTGGACCCTTGAGATCGTGAAATGCACCAAAGGGGAGGATGAGATCTTGGGTGTGATCGCGGCAAGTATTACGCCCCGTAAAGAAGTGGACTCGATCTTGATCTCGATCGCTCCCAGGAAGCAACCACGACAAGTGATCTCGATGCCACCCCCAACAGTGGAACCAGGTGAACGATTGTTAGTCGTTAGTTTCGATGGATCTGCACGTGTGAAACGAAGTGGCGGAGCATACAGTGGAATAGTGTGGAGTCTACCAGACTGGACAGTGATCTCAGCAGCATCGAAGTATAAGCTCGATCTTACGGTAAATGAGGCTGAGTATCACGGTCTGCTTCTATGCCTCGATCTCCTGTCAGATATGGACAGGGGACGCCTGATTATCTGTGGAGATTCTAATCTTGTGATCCGACAAATGAAGGGTGAGATCGAATGCAAGGCCCCGGGGTTAACGTTGTTAAGACAGCAAGCACTTGAACGTCTCCGATCTTGGCCCACCCATGAGTTCTTGCATATGAAGCGTGATTGGAATCAAAGTGCAGACAGTTTGGCGAGTGCCGCATTACGTCGCGAAAGTGGAGTTGTGATTGTCAAAGAAGAGGAGCGCCAAGATCTGATGACTCTCAATAGATTGGATGAGTTGCTAATAGCTAAGGATGATGCAACCCCAGTCAAGATCGCTGCAGTCACAAGATCGCGTAAGGAATGCCGTCCTCAAGTGTTACAAGAAGAGATCGTACAAAGGATGAGGATGGAACGTATTAACCGAGCTCAAGACGAGGAGAAATGGATCGTCGATCTTAAGGCTTACCTGCGAGGGGACGTACAAGATCTTACGTCGACTGAAGCGAAAAGCTGTTCTAAGATCGCAGATCGCTATGAGACGGATGAGTCAGGATTACTGTTTTATTTTCCACCGACCAAGCAGTCAGACGAAGATCGCGATCTTGTCGCCAAGCTCGTAGTGCCTGAAACATTGCAAAACGATCTTATGCATCACTATCATTCGAGTCTGGAAGGTGGCCACCAAGGTATCGGACGGACATACCACAAGATCAGAGCTCATTTTCATTGGCGTGGATTATATCAGAGTGTGCAACGCTACGTGGGTCAGTGCATAGACTGCGAGACGGGAAAAGGTCGGCCTACGATCCACGGGGAATCGCCCGGTAATTTGCAAGCTACGTACCCATTCCAGATTATCGGCATGGATCACATACCGTCGTTACCAAGATCGTACAAAGGAAACACCGAGTTGCTGATCTGGATCGATCTATTCACTGGATATGTGATCGCAAGAGCTAGTGCATCGCGAACAGCTCAGACCGTCGCCGAGAATTACGAAGAATGTGTTTTTCGTCGATTCGGTGCAAGCGAGGCTATCCGACATGACCGAGAGCCCGGTTTTATGTCTGACTTCTTCAGATCGTTCAACAAGATCGTGGGACAGAGACAGCGAGCAACAATGGCATACCGCCCGCAAGCAAACGGTACAACCGAACGGATGGTGGGAACATTGACACGTGCAGTCAAGATGTATGTGGAGGATATCGACCAGCGAGATTGGGACGAATATGCTGAGCGCCTCACCTTCGCACTCAATACTGCCCAAGATCGCGTCCGAGGAGATACCCCATTTTATCTGTTACATGGCTGGGATCCACGATCTACGTTGGAAGCAATGATACCATTAGGATCAACGAGAAGACGAGATCGTGAACCTCGCCGGTGGCGATATCGTATCCAGAAGCAATATCAGCAAGCACGCGAGCAGGTTAATGAGAGATTACGTGTTGCGATCCAAGAAAGGTCAGATCGACACAATGAAACGGTCCGACCACATGAGATCGAAGTTGGAACTCAAGTGTGGCTGTATCTAGATCGAGTCAAGGAAGGATATGCGCGTAAGCTGGCACATATGTGGCACGGTCCCTTTCGTGTGTTGGAACTGGTTGGAGAACATGCAGTACGTCTTGAGATTGCCGGTACCGAATACCGACTTTTCCCGGTGGTACATGTCTCTAAGATCAAGCCTGTACGACAATTCCCAGACCGTCCCAAGACGCGGTTGACAATACAAGATCAAGATCGATTCGATTTTGATGAAGCCTTGTTACCTGAAGACAGCTGGGTACGAGATCTAGATACCGGCGAATATGAAGTTGAGAAGATCGTAGACATGAGATCGGGGAAGCGCACGCGATATGGACGTACATTGCGCGAATTCTTGGTGCACTGGAAAGGATATGACGAACCGACATGGGTAGATGAAGCCGATCTTAATTGTGGAGCTCTACTGTATGACTATTTGCGAGATCGAACGAATCGAAATCGATTCGAGGTCATGCAATCACATGAGGAGCCATAAGGAGGCGAGATCGTGAAGTGAGTTGGTCACATCACGAAGGAACAGGTGGAGGATCTATCGGACGGCGGTAGATCAGGTGGACAGTGGTGTATACGATGTGTGTGAAACCGACTAGATGACCATGAGTCACTAAGATCGAAGGCGTTAATATCTTAAGAACGACGCATAAAAGGAAGGAAATCGCGAAGAAGAAATGGATTAATTAAGAGATTAAAGCACTGCTATGTTGGAGGCTGGCTGAGAGGAAGGTGGCACGTTGACGAACTTGTCCTGAAGACGAGGAATACGCGTCGCTGGGTGATCCGTAGAAGATTGGCGATATTGTAGACGCCAGGGTTCCGCAAGATCAACGGCGGACAACGCATCCTCCAGCGACGCAGCGGACACATCCGGATACCAGATCTGGGGGTGACGCGGCTTGGGGAAATGCAGGAAAAAAGGATCCAGCAAGATATCCAGATCGCAATACTGTTGACGCAGAGCCGGGATGAGATGTCGAAACAAGAACTGCTTCCAGGCGGCTCCAGCCCGAGATCGACGCTGACGACGACCTTCATGGTAGGCTGATAAGGCTGCGTCCGCAACACACATGTCGTCTGAGATCGGCAGGAAGTGACTAGACTCCCAGAGCGCCTGGAGATGCTTCTCCTCATATTCCAAGTACTTCTCACAAAAACCAGGAGGCATGAAATCGACCATGAAAGAGAGGGGTCCCTCGGTGGATTCCAGAGATGCCCATGGTGGAGGATTGAGAGACATAAGAGCATCCACAGCAGGGCCCGTGACAAAATCTTCGATCTCGACCCGAGAAGGTGTTGCAGAAGGAGCCACGTCAGGAAATAGCCATTCGGAAACACCGAGCAAAAGGTGACTCAACACCTTGGTGTTCAAGGTGGAGATGCTCAAGTGACTCACGCGGTCGACATCCCAAGGGAAGACGTCCGCTGAGCGAAATAGACGCCTGGTGATCAAGCTGGGAATCCACTCTGATCTTGGAACCTTGGGGTGTGGCGGAGTCAAGGTGGTGGCCTCGGAGGACTGTCGAATATCCGGAAGTGATTTACCCGCACTAGACTCAAGATCACTGTCATCGGGAGCAGAATTAGGGCTACCCATGGGAGGATCGACCTCCGGAGACTGCTCGGACAGGTCGTCGGAAGGAATATTATCACTTCCCTCGCCACCCAAGTCGATAGGATGGCCGGCAGTTCCTGAAGCACCCTGATCTCCTCCCGACGACTTGGATCGACGAAGATCCGAACGAAATTTAGCTAAAGCCGCCAACATCTCAGGATCGTCTGTATCATCCTGCTCTGGAGAGCCATCTTCTTGCTCGATCTCGGATTCTTGAGGGAGATCAGAGAGTTCAGGTTCAGGGACGTCAGGATCCAGACCCTCAGAATCAGGAAGATCGTCAGGAGAATGGGAGGATGAAAGATCGAGCCGTCGAGTCTTGCGAGATCGAGTTGGGGACGATTCCGACCCAGATCGAGGACGCGTCAGACTTGCCGGGGTCGGAAGAGCGACGTCTTGATTGAGGAAGCGCGCCACAGCCAAAAATAAGCGTCCTTGTAATGAGCTGAGAGAGCAGCGTGCTCGACCCGTAGAGTAGCAAGCTCCCGCTTCTGGCTCACAAATTGGTGGTCCACTTGGGTACGAGCAGTCTGAAGATCAGCGACCTGTTGCTCTAAGCGGGAGATGTTGGCCCTCATAGAGTCTACATGGTTCCCACTAGCACGAAGCTCGGCACGAGCCTTGTCCAGACGCTCAGACGTGGAATTGGTCTTCGCTACCGCTTGATCTCGTTCAATTGGGCTTCATGGCAGTCTGCCCGGAACTGGTCCCGTTCTTCTTGAAGTCGGGTGATCCGTCGATCTTGTGCACTGATCTGACGTTGGAGTTGGAGAGCCGCCGCCTCCAGCGAAGCTTCTGACCGCTCCAGCGCTTGACACCGCTGCTGAGCCTTGGATAAGTCTTGATCTCGATCCTTCAGGCGCTGACGGACTTCCAGCAGCGACTGATCTTGGCTTTGATCACGCTGACGAGCAGCAATCAGCTCCTGATCTTGATTAAATAAGAGATGGGCAAGCGCAGTAGGAGGCGGGGAACCAAGATCGGGATGACTGGTCAGAGCAGCCAGTTGGGCTTGGAGGTTCTGGACCTGGCGCTTCAAAGTGTCAATCTCGTCTTCCAGACATAAGATCGTACTCTTAGAGGTGGCCTGCAGTTCGTCGAAAGCTTCCCGAAGCTTAGAGACCCTGTCTAGCTTCTCTTCAAGTTCTTCAACTGTGGATTTGCTCTCCACCAGCTCTGCGTTGGAATCCTCCAATGTGTCGATCAGCGCGTCATACCGATCTTGGCAAAATTTAGCGAACGGCATGGCCTGAGATCGGAGGTGACTCAATTTTCGATGCAGATCGCCCATGTGACGAAGAGAGTCTACGTGAGCGTGTTGAAGATCTTCATGATCATCTTGCAGTTGGCGGAAGATCGCCTCACGACTGATAATGTCCTCCACACCTCTTAGAGAGGCTTGAACGTCTCGGAGCGACGCTCGAACGACTTGTAAATCCACATGAGATCGATGAACATGAGCCGTCGGCGCGGAATGCAACCGATGACATTCCGGACATGAAGAATGAGGGTGAGGTGGTGAATTGGAGGACGTGTCAGGATCGACGGCAGCGGCTGCCACCGCGAGTAGGCCCAATTGGCCCGGTGGCATAGTCGATCTTGGGGGGATGAAGATTGGAGGCTTGATCTTGGACCATGGAGGAGGATAGGCTGGAAGGAGATGCGGTGCAGCGAGCGAAAGCAGTTGTGCTGTTATCACTCGTGCAGGGGACGGTTGTGGTGAAGCAGATAAGAAGTTTTCCGATCTCGATCTCGTCCCGTCAATCGAGATCAAGAGCAATCCCTCTCTACGGTGATCCTCGATATAGTGACATTCACTATAATGACCAAGTGAATGCGTGCGCCATCATCCCCTTCCAAGACGATTGTACCCACGCGATATCGATCTTGACAGGTAAATATTGATCTTGACTTTATTATAGGTATTATGAAGCCAGTGCAGTATGGATAGCCACAGATGGGAAGCATAGGACATTAACCATTAATTCAGAGTTGTTTTTACCTTCTACTACACAAGTCTTCCTTCTTCTTCGCTATTCCGGGTAGGGATATACAAGATTGGCCCTCCCGACGTCACGCAGGATCAAGATCGACACCAAGTAGAACCCCTACGCCCAGATTGCTTGGCTGGACGTTCGTCAACCCTCAAATCTCAAGACCCCGCTATAGGAAGCGGCAAGCACGTATTGGAACCATTGGATTAAGGTCACACACCGACCACAGGACCCCCCCCCCCGAGCTAAGATCGACACTGGTCAGAACAAGATCGACCAAGTACAACCAAGATCAAAGCTTAATAACTACGCGGCGCAGCGAGTAGAAGTATCCCCGCTGCTGCCACCTCTCCCGCTGTCCTGTCAGACAGCAAGATCGACAACAAGCGCGTCTAATCGAGATCACCCGAGGAGCGATCTAGTCCCACCGACGGGTACACAAGGTGAGATCAAGTAACTTCACGGAAGATCGGAGTACCCCCTCCGTTAGTCGGCAGTTCGGGCGCAGTGTGCAAGAGGACTCCTGCGATCTTGCGATTTCGCAGAACCACTTCGCCACAGCTCCTTGTCATGAACGGGATAGTTCCGTTCGGTAGCCTTGAGCTGCCTGGACAGGAAGGAGATGACGCGTTCGCGTCCTTCAGCGTCCTTATGCAACATCGCACAGACTATTGCATAGTTTGAGGCGTCACAGACGACGCTAAATGACTTGTTTTCGTCCGGCAGAGCCAGGACTGACGCATGCTGTAAGCTCGCCTTGATGTTGTCGAAAGCATCCTGGTGCTGTTGCTCCCAGACCCAGTCGGCATCCTTCTTGAAGAGATCCGACAAGGGTCGAGCTAGTTCAGCGTACCCTGCGCTGTACTTATGAAGATAGTTGGCTAAACCCAACCACTTCCGTAGGTCCTTCTGCGACCTTGGGGTCGGCCAAGCCGCTATGGCCTTGACCTTCCCTGGATTGGCGCGTACGCCGACCCTGCTGACAAAGCAGCCGAGGACTTTTATCACCTCAGCTGCGAAGTCGCACTTGTCGATGTTGGCATAGAACTTGTTAGCTCTCATGACCTCAAACACTCGACGGAGGTGCTTCAAATGCACCTCCATAGCCGTCTGTCCACCTTCGGCACGGCTATGGACGAATATGTCGTCAAAGTACGTCTGTGCGAACGTACGCAATGGTCTAAACATTTGTGTGACCAAGCGATAGAACGTCGCTGGGGCGTTCGATAGCCCCTGTGGCATCACTAGCCACTCCCAGAGCATCCCGCTCGGGGTGCTCACTGCGGTGAAAGGAATATCACTCTCCCGCATCAGGATCTGGTAGTATCTGTCTACCAGATCCAGGGCACTGTACAACGTGTAGCCCGACATGTTGTTCAGCAACATATCCTTGCGAGGGATCAGCCTCTGTGCCGGTACCGTCGCATTGTTCAGCTTGTTGTAAGCATGAACCAGACGCCACTTCCCGTTCGGTTTACGAACGCAGAAGGTGGGCGTCGAATGCGGGGACTTTGATTCCCGCACCATGCCCGACTTCGTCTTCTCATCGAAGAAAGCATCTATGACCTCGCACTGCTCGCGAGGTAGAGGCCACTGCCTCGTGACACAATACTTTGTGCCAGGCACGAGGTCAATCTCGTTCCGTACTCCCCGATCCGGTGGGAGTTGGGATGGTTGATGTTTCGACACCACTTCCGAGTATTCTGTCAGTAGAAGATACACTGGATCCTCGGAGTTGTTGAGGATCTCAAAACCAACCGCGTTGCACGCAGCTTAGTGAACCCCTCCAGGACGTCCTCGTCCATAACGGAGGAAGGGTTCAAATCTTCAGGAGAGGTCTCCGGCTTCAGGAGCACCATCTCCACGATATCTCCGGCCTTCAACTCGGCCAGGAAGTTCTTCAGTTTTTCGAGGTTCAGCAATGCGGACACCTCAGGCAGTACCTTCAGATGGACGATACCCGCATTCACTTGACGATTGGACACGCCGCCGGAGACATGGTATTGCTCTTCGACCGGCCGTGCCGGTGGAGTTTAAGCCTCTGCGTGTGGCACTTGGTTATCCATACGGGATGTGCTCAACGACATCTTCACCCTCGTACTGGTATTCTTGACCCCGCGGGGAACTTCGTTACCCACGCTAGAGATGCACATAGCGCTCTCGTTCATCTCCTCGGTCTCCTCGACCTCGCATGGAACTATGTTACCAACGCCGGAGGCGCCCTCAGCGCTCTTCTCAGCAGCCTCTACTGCTTGCGGACCTATGTTACCCGCCTGGTCAGTGCCGCCCGGCACTGTTACAGTCGAAACACATACTGCGCGACGATTCTCGGCGTTCGTTGGAACCCGCCGGCGTAGCAATCCCGCACGCGCCTTGGTCTCATGACCGGTTGCGAGGCCCATCCCAACATCTTCGTTGGAGCCCGTGACTCCCAATACTTCTTCGGGCGCATCAGCCCCTTGGCTACCATCTCTGGCGCCCCAGTTCCGGACAGAGGTGGGGACATTACTCACCAAAGGATTGCGGGCCAGCTAACCCCAATGATTTTGCCACGCCAATCGATCCAGGGCTAGTGTTTTCGAGCCACGGCATGCCCAGGATCAAGTCGTACTTATCCATGTCTACGACAAGGGACGGCTCCGTTCTATCAAAATCCTAGAACATTACAGCCAAGTCCATCCGGACCCCAGGTACGTTAACCACCGTACCATCGGCCAGTCTCACCGAGACCTGGCCCCTGCCTTCGCTTTCACGCAAATCGTCGGCATACTTGTCGCCATTCCGTGCGACCGTCTGGCGTCGAGCAAAGTTCGTCGACACCCCAGAATCAATCAGGATTCTGAAGGGATCTCCATATCCCCGTATACTCGTGTGTACCACGAGCAGTCCGCTGCTGCTCTTCCTCGTCTCGATAGCACCCAGGCTCTCAGGGGCTAAGCCTCCATGGCGAGCGCCGTCCGCACTCCTACCATAAGAACTTAGATCTTCCCCAGTAGGTCACCCCGCCCCTACTGGTGACCCCAGTTCCCCTAGCGCTTGGGTCGTGGCTTCTGACACTGGACTCTCGAGCCCCTAGGTTTGGAAGGGAACTTCCTTTGCCCTCCCACAGGGCAGGCACGTTGCATGTGCCCGAGCTTCCCACATCCGTAGCAACGGATGGAGCTCTGTACGACCGTACCCAGTTCCATGGGTACCAGCCTGGTGCTAGCTTCAGCTGCTGGAGCTCCTTGCACTGCGCCTGACGACGCATTGTGGCCTTGCCACACCGACGTAGGAGTACGAGCCTGTCGGTGGCTGTACTCCTCTAGGAGGGCGATCTGGATTGCCTCCTCCATAGTGTTCGTATGCACGCGGAACAACTGTGTTCGGGATGGGCCCACCTTCAGGCCATCCGTGAACACTGTCACCTTGATGTGGGGTTCCCTACCAGAGATGCAGCGAGTACTCGCATCTCTTGGATGTACTCGTGCACCTCACGTTTCCCTTGTTTATAGGTGAGGGAGCGAGAGCGCTGGCGATACTCACAGTTCGCCGGGAGGAAGGCGGCTCTAAGCTCTTCACACAGCTGAGCCCAGGTTGTAAAACAACCCGGCGACGTCGCCTCGCTCTTGTATGCCCATGTCTTCCCCCGACCTTCCAGGCTGGACAGGGCGAAAGCGACTCGAAGTCACTCGGTCAGATGAGAGCCGCATCCATAGCGGGCTCCACTTCTCTGACCCAAATGTGGAGGTTCTCTCCATCCTTCCCCTCATAGAGGTTAACCTTAAGTCTCAACGGCTTAGGTTGGGCTGGCTTCATATCAGCCATGGGGGCCAGCCCCTGCACGTGAGTGATGAGCCCTCGCTCATATGTGCCGAACGCTTCGATATGTTTGACCTGCTCGGCCGGCGTAGCAGCCGCCAAGCTTCGGAGGGCATCTCCTCCAACGATGCCCAACATCTTCCGGACCGACTCAAACTGAGAGTCGGTCAAATGAGGGAACTCCTCTCTATCCATCTTGGCTTACCTGGTAGGAGCCACAGAGGATTCAGGTAGTCAATCTACCCGCGTAGGCGTGGATTGACTACAAGTGCTACCAAGTGTGACGGGGTCACACGAGCACCTTGCTTAGAGGAAGCGTGCTATCAAGAGTATACAAACTCTAAGCGAACGGCAGTTCACTAGTCCCTCATCTGAGGGGACTTAATAGCCAGTTTATAGTAGATTTTAGACTGGTTTACATATATAGTTAATCAATAATTTGGCCTGTAATACAAATTACTAATTAACTATAATATATATACAAATAATATATATGTAAATAAAGTAGGTCAAATACTATTGGTTTGCCCTCAGCCGCCTGACCTACGTGGTAGTGGTGTGACCCATATCACTTATGATAGAGTAATCATAAATGAAGACTCACAGAAGTGTATCTACTTCTGGAGGCGGTACTGTATCAGGGGTACCCCTCATGTAACTCCGTTACAATAATGGTCCACCTAACGAGCAGGTTGTTCCTCCTTCTAACCCCGAATTGATTGGTATTGATGCCGTATATCGGTTCTACGCTAAGATTTTGAAACTAGACTCGGATGCGGTGAACGTTCGAAGTTTGGAAGGTGGCGAAGGGACAGTGGATCGTAGTGTGGCCGACCACCAAGTGGTACTAGCTAGCGAAGTTACACAGATGATGCGAGTGATGCTCTTCAGGCGACAGGTGTCAGTCAAGATAGACAATGAAGTTCACTAAGGACAAGTGGGGCGCGTTAACAGCGATTGTGCCACAATCCAGGCCGGTTAGCAACCATTTTGCCGTCACGGTAGACGCAGTATCGGTGGTGGCTCCGATTGTCGCTTTACGGTTTGAAGATGTCGTGTTCATCAGCCACGTGCGGAGGCCAAGTGAGGTGGAGGAGATTGAGCAGTTTATGCTGGACCGGGTGCTTGGTCATGGCGGTGCTACCGCGTCGAACAAGATAGGCGGCATATGTGAGGATTTGATGAGTGAATAAAGTCAACCTCTGAATACGAAGGTGTGTCAGTGATTGACCCTGAAACGGGGAACCATACGCAATTGTTTTACTCCAACACGCAATTGCTTTTGCTTATTATGTTGATGGTGGGGTAGCGCCGTTGCCAGATACCGTGAGGATGACCTTTTGCCAACCCTGCCATCTTCACTACCTCTTAGTACGTCAGGGTTATCTCGTGGTTCCGCGAAGGAATGCAAGCGTTATTTGATCCGTACGCGGGTGATGACAACGTACCACTAGATAATGTAGATGGTATTCACCCGGCGGCAAGTAGGGTAGCCACTCCCGGCTGTGCTAAAAAGCGACCTGCATCATATATATGTCAGCCGTTAAAGGAGCTCAGATTACACAAGCTAAATGCCAACGCAACAGAGTTGCTTCGGATCACGACACGTTGATAGTGGCTAGCATAGGCGATGGTCCTAACCTTCTAGAACGGTTTTTGACGATGCGGAACGAGGTTAATTCCAAGCGGCAGAATGAGGGGTCAGATGAGCACGGTTTGAGTGTCGAACTCAAGTTCCCAAAAGGTGGCTCCTGTCTCGAAGGTCAAACCAACGTCGAAAATATGCGTTTATTCCCCGGACAAATAATTACAAGTGCACGAGAGAGTAACCTCACAAAAACGTAAGGATTAGTCAGCCGATCAGTTCTCTAAAGGTTTGGTTCGGTCCGAGTTCGTGGAGTTCAAGGATATACCCGGTGTTTGTACGCGTGTCTTTGACATTCGCTTCGGCTCGGGTGGTCTATCAATATGTCATTTTGCAAGAGTGTCATGTGATGAACGAGTAGCACGGCTGGAGGCAGGTGGATGCAAATTTCGATAAACTGACCGTGACCACTGAATTCTCATCAGCGTCACCTCCGTCCCGCATCGACGAAGTAGTCGGTGCTGCTAGGATTTTTGCGACGTAGTTGCTGTCACATGCGCGGATACCGGCAACGGTAACCACGTCAACTACATAAAATACATGTGCAACACTGTATATATTTGGCCTGTCTATAAATTTATTTGTCCAAAATCATAATCTGTGCCAGTATCCAGGATGGAAACTGGATTCTAGATTAACTTCAAGTTCTACACGACAACGTGACCAAGGAAAACAAGTTTAGTGGTAGGATAGTTAACATTTGAGATTTAGGAAGAGATATGTAACTTGATTTTAGTGTGAAACTTTGAGCAATCGAGTGAGCTCCATCAAGTAGGCTAGCGCACCGATAAGGCCTCATTCAATCCCACTTTTCAATTTCTTCTCCAAGGGTCAAGTGCCTCGACAGGCACCGCTCCGCGTCGTCCCCCAACCCCACCCGCGCCCGCTGCTTCCCCACCGTCCGCGCTTCTGCGTATGCTACGCGACAGTTTTTCTCACCTACGCCCATGAGTTCTGTTGCACAGAACTGATCGAATTGATCGAATGTATGACTAAATTCACGAAAACACGCTCTCACAAGTATCGTGGGCACCCACGAAGTTAAACAACTTAGTACATTGGGTCAATGACGTTGTCGACTATTTTCGTGTGGCGGCAGAAGATGGTGGTGACTTCCGCGCCGTACTTTAGCAGTGCAATTCGGACGACAGGTTATTGATGAATGTTATGTTTTTGAAACTGCATCGAAAAGTGGACGATGTTCGACACGAGATCGCTACTATATCGTCACGACTGGAGAATCGGATCGACCGGGACCCCAACGGCATATTGAGCGAAGCAATGGCATCGAGAGACGGTTTGGTCAAATTACTAAGACGTTCTGCGTAATGTACCTGTATAGGTTGACGCTGCCTTTGGGGAGTCACGTAAACTTTGCATGCGATACCTCTCTCTTATGGGATGCACCGAGGGCAGCGACGGTGGTTGTCCAAATAACCACGGACATTTCATCCCAATAAACTGCCTCAAACCATAAAGAATGAAAACTTGACAAGCGCTATGGACGAACACAAACAGTCATGACTCAATCTGGTTCGTCCTACCTCTTACAGTAGTGATTCAGATATGATATTTCAAACCAAGCCGATAGTTGTGTCACACAGCACCGAAAGGGTGAACGTGGTGCGGCACCAAGTTCCAGCCAGCTGATGAACAGGAATTTATGTTGAGTGATTGTGTAGTAGCGGTGCGAACATTGTGTTGTTGCGTAACTACAACAACGAGAAAGGTTGACAAAGAATCATCAATGAGCATGACTCACAAGATATCTGCATTTGAGTAGCTGAACATCGTACTGGTAATTCGGAACCAAGCTCGTTGGCAGAAGCGGAAGCACGTGGTTGTCGGTCTCGGCATTGCGGTTTGCCAAACATTTCTTCCACCGAAGTGGAAATACCGTCGCGTAAATTGAGTTCTGACTGTGGTCCACACGCAATTGCAAAATGCAAGACAGAAAAGTATCCTGCACTCGGGTAGCTTTACAACGTTCTGGCAATACAGAAACGAAAATGTTTGTAGTGGGGAGTGCACGTGGTTGTCCGTCGAAACCGAGCAGTATGGTAGGCAGTTCGGGCATTGCATATGAGAAATCGTCATGTGAGTGATCATCTAGGTGTGTTCCAGATAGTTTATCATTAGCAGAAAAAGCTAAGGCAAGCCCTGTGGTACGAAAAGAACAATTCGAGTTATCGCGGTACACCACACGAGTGATTCAATCAGTGCTGGAAGAGAATTTACTATGCGCAGAAGCCCGAATCTCCCATAAAAATGGGATTCATTAGAGCAAGCAATCGCGCCGGTCCGAAATTTGCTATTGGCAAATTAGCCTGCAAGTCACTGTAGAAGGCTCCCCGCACTTACAATATGTCACTCGAGTATGCGACGCAATTTGTTCGTGGTGAAGGTAGCGCGGATAGCAAGCCAAACAAATACATCGATCCTGGTAGGCTCCGAGTTGTGCTTCACGGCTACCAACAACTAGGTGCTCTTGTGCAAATTGCGGAAAAAGGCATTGATGCGGAGTGGAGACAAGGTCCACGCCCTCGGCGACCCCCACCTAAGCTCCATGGGTCCTGCCGTCGTTACATGCGCGCTGGCACTAGAAGCAGTCGTATAGGTCAAGTACAGGGCAATAAAAGTTTTGTAAACACAGATATTCTCGAACGATGGTCGGACGTCATTTGTAATCCTCTTGTCGCAGTTGAGAAGAAGGTTGTTAGTTCGTCAGAAGACGTGCGCATTATTCACGACTTACCATATCCATCAGAAGGTTCAGGGAATGCTGTTTTTGTTGCTAAGTCAGTGCCACCGGTGATGTAAGAGTCTGTGGTAATTATCGCATATCGGTTTGAAGGTTTACACAACGCTGGTGACGTGGGACGCATTCGAATTCTTAAGGGCGATGTCAAAAGCGTTTTGCGTCATTTGAGAATTCGAGCAAGACACGTGTTCAGAGTGGCTGCGTTTGTAAAAGAATTGGGCTTGATATTGATATGACAGAACCGTTTGGATGGGCAGGATCTCCACCGTGTTATGCACTTTTCGGCCGAGCTATTACGTGGCTAATGGGTAGTAATTCGCCATCTTCAGTCTCCGATTCCAGCCATGACAACAGGTTCTTCCCCTATGAGTGGGTAGCAGATCATATTTTGATCGATCCAGACATTAAAAATCGTCTAGAGCTCGCTGAAGCCACGCTACGACACGCAATGCTGACTGTATTAGGGCGACGTTCGATCAACGAGTCAAAATTTTCAAAGTGGAGCGTGGAAATTCGGTATCCATTCCCGAAGAAAAAATCGCTAAAGCTCGAGAGCAGGTCATTACTATGAAACAGCGTGAAACGGCATTGAAATCAGAGCTTTTCAAGTTGTTGGACTCACTACGTCATGTTGATACTTGTTTAAGAACTGCTTGACCTTTTACCAGATATTGCAGTCGCAGTATATCGCGGCTCCACGGTTTAAGAGTATTCGCCTTTCAAATGGTGCGAAAGCAGACCTAGTTTGGTTTGTACACATTTTAAGTCATGGATACCTTGCTGAATTACCGCTAACGATGTTTGGTACCTTGACGCCTCCGCACGTCGTCTATATGGATGCTTCGAATATTGGACTCTGATTCATTTATACAAGTTAATTTCGATACAGAAGAGATCGCACGAATTGACTGTGTTAATGGTACTCAGGACACTGTCTCTATCAACGTTCGAGAGCACTTGTGCATAACTCTCGCGTTGTGGACCCGGGGGTCAAAATGGTACCAACAAGCTGGCGGCCGTACTATTGTGGCGAAGTGGGTGAACACTTTTACCGCCCAAGGTATAGCGATCCCGAAAAGAGGGGATGACTCTTCAAGAAGAACTGGCTCTTCGGGTAGTGCAGGTCCTGGATCAAGTACTAGACTCCATCCAGGTTGGCGTGTGACCTTGTGCAATCCCTATAGGTGTCGATTAATTCGGCGGACCTGGTTTCACCGGGTATTTGTATTCCTAAGATAGACACACAGAAAATGCAAGAGCTTCTAGGTTGTACGTGTCCTGGGTGTCCTGAATGTGGGTTGAGAGATCACGGGTAAAGACCTTCTTTCCAAAGATAACTTAAAACAATACAGAGTTTGAAAATACAATATGCAGCCTGTCCGTTAGTCAGCACGCCCGAATACATGTAAATTTCGGGATGACCTACGCGCACTACCCTCGAAATACTCGAGGGAATCAATAGAATCTCCTTCCTAAACACACAGTAATCAACAGTCAAATCCCAGGAATGATCACTACCAAACCTCCTAAGATCGCAGGGAAAATGAATATGAAATGCAAGGGGCACTCGGAGTGTCCACTAGCAACTTAGCAAATAAATAACTGGATTACCTTGAGTGTTCAAGCCTACTGGCCCCCAAGTTAAATCGACTTGAACGTGTTGAGAGTTATCACGCGGTCAGCGTGGCCTTGGCCGTCCTCACTCTGGGGCCCTCCTAATTCGAGCGGGACTCCAGGTAGTCCTTCCTCGACGAGATGTATTGGGTAACACGGCGGCCTCCCTTGGTCACCTGTTTTCCGAGGGACCCTTGTACTTCACAACGAAAATCAAAATCGAAGACACTTGTGCTTCACGACACAAATCAAACTCTGTTTAAAATTATCTTCTACCTTGGCATTCTAATTCTTCTTCAATCTTGGTAGTCTTGGTACTTCGTTGGCGGTCTTCCTTTACTTCGTGAGGTCACACTCGGGTAGACTTGGTCTCAATATACTTGAAATGTCACGTCGAACCTCGATCTGCATACACTCATCAGCGATGTCTTGGCTCTTCTGAGATCGGCAGCACTGGTCTTGTCCTTGCCCGGTGTAATCATCTGATTGCGATACTCTTGGGTCGCACTGTCTTGATTCTGCTTGAATATCAGTGAACTGACTTCCGGACTGAATTTATCGTCGATTACTTGATCTTCGGTCTTGTTCTTGGACAGTCACTTGGCCATTCAGGATGCATCGTCATTCAGGACGTACATTCAGGGTGTACTTCGTAACTTCGGATGGTGTCTTCATATCCGATAAGCGATCGAACGTTCAGGATGAGGGAGACAGTCTTGGGGTTTACATGTGTAGGTAGGGTCGTAATTGTGGAAACCTTGGTGTTTCAGGGTGTTTTGGGTGATGCTCGGCTCGGCCAAGGAAGACTGCTCCTCGGGATACGTTCATCGAGGGCACTTGCTTCCTTCTCTTACATACCTGTCGTCAAGGCGTCGGCGGTCGGACTGAGCGTCGAAATTGCATCCTGAATGTGGTACCCATTCAGGGCGTACGCTTCCAACCTGTGAGCCTCTCCGTAACCGAACATATGCATCCCCAAAGTCCAAACCATCAATTCGCCCAGGTGTCCCACTCAATACCCATCTCGAAAACCATCATCTCTTTTTCAAATCAGTGTGCTCGGGTTGTCCCGGCTGGACAGCTGCGGGTATGCCTAGCAAATTCAGAGGCACATCGTCACAGCAAGTTATCTGCTCTTTTGGTGCTTGGAGATGACCTTGAAACTCACTAGTCCATTTTTTTTTCGCTTCCGGGACCTTTCAGCATGTCGAACATACGCCTGCATTGACAACGAAGTCACGACAAAGTAGCTGCGCATAAACCACAGTACCTAGAAGCGACTGCAGTTCGTGTCTAGTACGTGCCGGCGGCCATTCTCGAATCACTTCAACTTTATTCGGATCAATTCTCACGCACTGTCTTGATTCTGCTTGAATATCAGTGAACTGACTTCCGGACTGAATTTATCGTCGATTACTTGATCTTCGGTCTTGTTCTTGGACAGTCACTTGGCCATTCAGGATGCATCGTCATTCAGGACGTACATTCAGGGTGTACTTCGTAACTTCGGATGGTGTCTTCATATCCGATAAGCGATCGAACGTTCAGGATGAGGGAGACAGTCTTGGGGTTTACATGTGTAGGTAGGGTCGTAATTGTGGAAACCTTGGTGTTTCAGGGTGTTTTGGGTGATGCTCGGCTCGGCCAAGGAAGACTGCTCCTCGGGATACGTTCATCGAGGGCACTTGCTTCCTTCTCTTACATACCTGTCGTCAAGGCGTCGGCGGTCGGACTGAGCGTCGAAATTGCATCCTGAATGTGGTACCCATTCAGGGCGTACGCTTCCAACCTGTGAGCCTCTCCGTAACCGAACATATGCATCCCCAAAGTCCAAACCATCAATTCGCCCAGGTGTCCCACTCAATACCCATCTCGAAAACCATCATCTCTTTTTCAAATCAGTGTGCTCGGGTTGTCCCGGCTGGACAGCTGCGGGTATGCCTAGCAAATTCAGAGGCACATCGTCACAGCAAGTTATCTGCTCTTTTGGTGCTTGGAGATGACCTTGAAACTCACTAGTCCATTTTTTTTTCGCTTCCGGGACCTTTCAGCATGTCGAACATACGCCTGCATTGACAACGAAGTCACGACAAAGTAGCTGCGCATAAACCACAGTACCTAGAAGCGACTGCAGTTCGTGTCTAGTACGTGCCGGCGGCCATTCTCGAATCACTTCAACTTTATTCGGATCAATTCTCACGCACTGTCTTGATTCTGCTTGAATATCAGTGAACTGACTTCCGGACTGAATTTATCGTCGATTACTTGATCTTCGGTCTTGTTCTTGGACAGTCACTTGGCCATTCAGGATGCATCGTCATTCAGGACGTACATTCAGGGTGTACTTCGTAACTTCGGATGGTGTCTTCATATCCGATAAGCGATCGAACGTTCAGGATGAGGGAGACAGTCTTGGGGTTTACATGTGTAGGTAGGGTCGTAATTGTGGAAACCTTGGTGTTTCAGGGTGTTTTGGGTGATGTTCGGCTCGGCCAAGGAAGACTGCTCCTCGGGATACGTTCATCGAGGGCACTTGCTTCCTTCTCTTACATACCTGCCGTCAAGGCGTCGGCGGTCGGACTGAGCGTCGAAATTGCATCCTGAATGTGGTACCCATTCAGGGCGTACGCTTCCAACCTGTGAGCCTCTCCGTAACCGAACATATGCATCCCCAAAGTCCAAACCATCAATTCGCCCAGGTGTCCCACTCAATACCCATCTCGAAAACCATCATCTCTTTTTCAAATCAGTGTGCTCGGGTTGTCCCGGCTGGACAGCTGCGGGTATGCCTAGCAAATTCAGAGGCACATCGTCACAGCAAGTTATCTTCTCTTTTGGTGCTTGGAGATGACCTTGAAACTCACTAGTCCATTTTTTTTTCGCTTCCGGGACCTTTCAGCATGTCGAACATACGCCTGCATTGACAACGAAGTCACGACAAAGTAGCTGCGCATAAACCACAGTACCTAGAAGCGACTGCAGTTCGTGTCTAGTACGTGCCGGCGGCCATTCTCGAATCACTTCAAGTTTATTCGGATCAATTCTCACACCATCACGACCAACGTAATCTCCAAGACACGGTATTTCGCTAGTACAAAACCCAACTTTGCTAGTTTTATATTGAACTTGTTTTCTTCTAATCTGTTTAGTACTCGATCAAGAGCTTCCAAATGATCATCCACGTCTGTTCACAAATGTCATCAAAGTAGCACAGACAAATTCCACTCAGGTCTGCTAAAACCCGGCGGATTCCTTAATTAAAAGGTGCGGGGGCGTTTAAGAGACCCATATGGAGGACTAGGTATTCGTAGACCCTGTCAAGAGTCTAAAATTCTGTGAATGGTATATCAGAATCTCGCATTGTAAATAGCTACTCAACAAGTGCAGGCATGAATAGCTTGTATTTTTTCAATTATCGAGTCCTTTTGTGACATTGCTAGAGTTCTCCGAATAGTAGGTGAGTTCATCACCCGATAATCGTGGACGATTCTCCAACCGACAGGTGGTTTTACACAAAAGGCTGGTACTCCATGAGGCGATGTAGAATGGTGTATCAACTTAGCACTTCGGGGTTCTCGGACCCAATCCATAATAAATTTTCTTGTACCAGAGATTGGCACCATTGTCAGTAGATCGCTTCTTTAGCGTCCACCGCCATAATACGTTCTCCGAGTTAACGAGGTGGCAGACCTGTCAGAAGTTTCTGCTTGAACACATCTTTGTGTTTTAGAAGCACAGGAAAAACAGGGTGACCACGATAGATTTCGATATTCACAGTATTTCCTGTATCACCACTCTCTTTCTCAGTCCTTGGTCTGATCAGAAAAATACATTCAACGTTCGTAGGAGTTTTCAACATGCAGCGAAATTGTTTGGAGGTTATGTATTTTGTAGTTTTCGACACAGCGGATAATATCTTTTCGTACAAAATTCATTCGCAGATGTCTTCTTTCACGGCGATGTCGATCACCGTTGCCCTCCAATTTTCAATACAGGTCTCTTCGGAATATGTGGTATCAGCACTTTCCTTTTCTGTTTTCTCTTCTTGTTGCTGTCAGATGCTTTTTCAAAATTTTGTCCCGCTTGATTTTCACGAAACTTCACGCGTTCGTTTACCCAATCGATGTCAGAGTTCATCGCTTTTATCCAAGGCATACCCAAGAGAACATCTTGATCCTTGGGGGCATCGATCATGAGAAAGGCATTGATGTAGGGCGGGAAATTATCATATAGACAGTAGGGAGACTGTCAGAGTTGGTACAGTCATTGTTTGTTTGCCAGTGAGTGTGATTTCCGTGGCTTTCGCGTGATTTACTACATTTTTATCAATCCATTCGCTGAACAACATCTGGAACTGACCCCATCCATCGCTGCTCCACTGTCTATAAAATTCGAATTATTGATGCTTAGAGTTTCTGTTGGGTAGTGCACCGTGCTCATTGCATGTAGTCAGCAAAATAAATTACACTTGGTCTCAATTGTTTCAGCGGGTTCTTCAATTTCTTCATGACCTTTCACATTCAAATTATTCATACCGCATCAAATGTCACCTATTGAACCGTGCAGCACTTCACACTGTCCAGCTGTGTGCTCGGCGTCTGATCGACGGTTTAGTTTGATTGACTCTGAGTTGTTGACGAACTTTCACCTTCGTCTCCAAGATCTAGCGTCTCCAATATTACTTAGATCTTGTTGTGGAGGTCGTGCTTTCGTTGTAAGCCGTGTGGTTTCTTCTCAGGATGCTTGTTCCAGCTATCATCTTCGCTGTGAAACTGCGTTTACAGTATTTTCTGCGATGAAGCAGCGTAATAGTGTTATTCCTACCACTATTGCTGTGATGAATAGTTTTCTTAGATCCACGTTTCTGTCTGCCAGCATATGACGTACTGTTAAATTTCTCCGTCTGGTTATTGCTTCGTTTAATTCGTGATGGATTTTCCTGCAATTCCCAATCAAGAAATCCTTCTTGCGCTGCTACTGTTAGTGTCATTGGTTGTTATCGTTGAATTGTTATCAGCATTTGCGCACTCGTCAATCCATTCACAAAAACATTAATAGCTGTGAGTTCATCCAAACCGACAATTCCTTGGAATTCACGAAACTTATTCACATATCCGTGATATGCTCCTGTTTGTTTTATTTTAGCAAATTACTACGCACTTTAGCTTGAAAATTCGTCTCCCGAAACTCTCGAATCATCTCACGTTTCATAATACTCCACAACGCTGTAGTCGTGGCGTCTGACACAAGCGCTCATACCATATGAATGCATTCTTACCAACACATTAATTCAATTCATGAGGAAGAAGATGATCGCGATGTGTCAAACTACAGCATTTTGCTGAAAATAACTTTCGAACTGGAAAACGAATGAGTTCAACTTGATCCCATCAATGATTCCGTCAAAAGTAGGTGGAATTACGTCCATCCTACAAAGGCATAATACCCTCATCACAGAAGTCGCACGAAAATTTCTTATGTTGCCATCCTGGGTCGTCATGTGATGGTCCTGTACCTGTTAAATCTCGCCAACTTCCTGTTGTGTAGTTGCGTTTTGGGCTTGGGATGGTATAGGATCACGTGCTGGTGAACGTGTTTGTTGAATTTCAGTCTGCTCTTGAACGCCAACAGATATTTGTTGCACAGCTTGAGCTGTTGCTTGAGTTTGACTCAATGTCTTCGAAATATTGTCATTACACTGACAAAAATCGCTAAGTGCCCCTTTATCTCAGTCATTTCGTTACCAATACTTGTTGAGGTTCGTGAATTCTGTTGTGACTTCAACTCCTAAACAATTTTGACTTTGCGCAAATCCCGGTCTCAAGTTGATGTAATCGCTTCGATTATGGTCCGCGGCATTATCTATATTGTAATGGGCCTTCCATTTACATAAGTAGCTAGACATCTTTATGATATTACATACGTAGGCATGGTCATCCTCTGATTGGCTGAAAGCGGGGGAGCCAGGCCCCACTTTCACCCAAGCAGCTGTCGACATTTATTTGAGTAGTTCGCATTAGTCCTAAGGTCTCGCGCCCTGGTCTAATAATAAATCAGAGTTGAATTTACCCCGGACTTAATACTTAGTTCTCAGTCTTACTGAGAACAAGACGCTTCCTCGACAACCAGGTGTAAGCCAGTGACGGACATACACCAGGCCCGTTACACCTGGTAGCACTTTGTAGTCCTTCCCATGACCAAATTCTAGATGAGTGAGAACCAGCCCGCTGGACCTCCAGTCATGACACTGCAGAATGCAGCCTTCCCCCATCTCACGTCGATCGAGTGGCAGGCGCTACACCAACTTGCGGTGGTGTTAGGAGAAGTGGTCGTCACGTCGCTGCTGAGCTCAGCGACCTCAGACCACCAAGCCATCCAAGAGTTCATGGTTCGCGAGCTCGCCGAAGCAAAGTGGCGAGTATCAACTCCCTCGCAACCTTCACGGAACGACGCCGAAAAGATGAGGACCTCTTCATATTCTGGGACGGGCCCGAATCGTCTTCCTCTGAACCAGCGGTTCAGAGAGATTGATATCGCGATCGCCTCGTGGCTAATCGAGGCGCCGTCAGTCAAAGTTCACTTTCTACTATCCCGCCTATCCATCAAGGCTAAGGAATGGGCCCTCAGAAAGCTCGCCGTCGACCAACACGCGTTCCCGACTCTGGAGACACTCCAGAGTGACCTTCGTCTCGCATTTGACCCACCACAAGACAAGACACGCGTTCGGACGACGTTCTTCGCCCTCAAGCAAGGCAAGATGTCCATGCGCGACTATGGCCAGACGACACGCCATCTCGCGTTGTTCATCGTCACGAAGCCGATCGACATGGCGTCCCAAGTCCATGTTTTCGTATCCGGGATGCGCGAAGGCATGCCACGATACTGCCTTACGCGGCCTGAACCCGCGACCCTGGAAGAAGCTTTCGCCCTCGCTTTACGCGAGGACTATGTGGTGACATTGTCGTACGCAAGGACAGCCTCCACAGAGACTCATCAGTCGTGACCTGAGCCCATGGAGATCGACGCCGTTGAGGCGTCGCAGCGTCAGCAGTGGTCGCCCTCGAGGCGAGGACGAAGCAGCCGAGACGACCGTCCGATGTTTGCTTCCGATGCCGGAAGCCTGGACATCGCGCGGCGGTGTGCCCCGCGCCGGCTCCCGCCATTACCTACGTGGAGCATTCCACGTCCGGCGAAGCAACCACGGCCGCACAACCAAAAAACGGCGGGGCCAGTAGGGGCGGGGTGCCCTACTGGTTGGAACGGAGGGCCGAGTCCACCGGTGGCAGCACAACCTCCTAGCCCCCGTGCTTTATGCACACTTCAATGCCACCACTGCCAGCAGTGACTCGAGACTGATCATCGTCAGTCTGCTTGTCGCCGGTGCCCGGCGACCTCTCCGTGCGCTCCCGGATCCAGGTGCGACGAACAACTTCTTCCGCGCGTCGTGCCTGTCGATGCTTACCGATAGTGTTCGCGTCCGGAACGGCTCGGGTGATGTGGAAATCAAGCTTGCTGATGGCAAGACTCGCCGCGATGCGCGACGCGAGGTCTCGTTGCCGTATACACTCGACGGTTTTCACAGCAATGATGACTTTCTCGTGATCGAGATGAATTACACGTTTGATTGTATCCTGGGTATCCCATGGTTGGCCCGGTATCAGCCCCAGATCGACTGGTTGGCTCGTTCAGTCAAGCGTCCTCACGACTTCGACGTGAGCGAGGTATTCACACACACCGTGGTAGCACCAAGAGACTGGCCCCACGTCACAGTCGTGGACGGGGCGTCCACGACGCATATTGGCCCTCTTTGCACGACCTGCGCTGCGCTGTTGACTGGCGACGAAGAAGAAGGACACGCGCGGGAGAACGCGCGCGAGAGACAAGCAAGCGCACATCCGCGCTTCTCGCGGATGAAGAACGTGGTGGTTGAGCAGCGGATCCCGCTAGCGAGGCGGTCGAACAGCAGTTCCCGCATGATAATGAAGCGGTCGAGCAGCGGCCCCCGCACGACGATGCCGCGGTTGGTCCGCCATTACCACCGCGCGCGGCCGGCGCGGTGTAGGACGAACTCTCGCGCCTAGAGGAGGGTGTATCATTGTCCAGCGAGAGTGACACCTCAGTCTCGAGCAGTGGCTCGAGATGCACAAAGACCTTCCTCAGGTCGCGGCGACGATTGAAGCCTCGCCGGAATTTCGCTGATGCACCACCAGAACCGTCTGAATCGGTCTGCATAATCGAGTATGCGGACGGTGCTCCCAGCAAGACGCGCGTCATCGAAGTCGTGAGCCCACCTCGCGACGCCAAGTCCATCACCCGCCTCCCAGGCCTCTCCTGGAAGAAATTCCTCCGAGACCTTCAGGGCGGGGACATCGAGCAAGTCTGTCTGGTCACCTACGCTGACTCGGTGCCTCACGACATTAACGCTGTTGATATCGACGACGTGTCGTCAAGACCAAAGAGCGCTGAACCAAAGTCAGCGCGCGACGAGCGCTTCGCCGCGCAGTCTTGGGAAACTCTGAAGGCCTCTGGTAACCCGGTCTACGAGACAGTCCGCGAGTTTGCCGACGTCTTCCCAGATAAGATCCCTTCGGTACTGCCAGCGGATCGTGGCGATCGCCACGAGATAGACCTCGCGCCCGGCGTGAAGTATTGCGTGACACAGCAGTGGCCACTGCAGTGCGATCAAGTCAAGGCCATCGACGACTTTTTCGTAGGTCGCCGGCAAGCCGGCCACGTCCGCGAGAGTACCTCCCCACATTTAAGTCCAACCTTCTGTGCAAAGAAGGCTAGAGGTGGTTGGCGCATCATCCACGGTTTCAACAAGCTCAACGACGCCACCATCCCGGCGCAGACTCCGATCCCCCGCAAGGACATGGTACTGGATTCCATGTAGGGCAACGTCGTCTTCAGTGCCATCGATTTGACCGATGGCTTTTATCAGATACTGATGCGCGAGAGTGACATCCCTCTCATGGCCGTCAGTACTCCCAGCGGAATGCTCTGGGAGTGGCTCGTCATGCCCCAAGGCCTGAAGAACGCACCCGCCACGTTCAATCGCATGGTTTCCCATGTGCTTCGCCCACTCCGCGACTTCGCACCGAGTTACTTCGACGATATCTTTGTCCACAGTCGCGCTGAGGATGGTTTCAGCGCGGTCGAAGTCCATATCCGGCACTTGAGGCAAGTCTTTCAGGTGATGAGAGAGAACAAACTGTGCGCCAACCTCAAGAAGTGTGTATTTTGTGCACCGGAGATTCCGGTGCTCGGCTGTTACGTTAGCAAGAAGGGAGTACGAGCCGACCCAGAGAAGGTTTCGTCCATTTGCTCATGGCCCACGTCCACAAGTCCCGCTGAGCTTCGTCAGTGGCTGGGTCTCGCGAACTGTCTGCACAAATACACAAAAAGGCTAGGCCGGATTGATCTAACCGCTATCGTCCCTGTTGAAGAAAGAAGCCGCGTGGTCTTGGCGTCCCGAGCACCAAGCCGCATTCGACTCGGTGAAGAAGAGCTTGGCGTCTGCGCCAATACTGATGCTCCCGGACGATTCAAAGCCTTACCACGTGGTGTGCGACGCTAGCGATTTCGCTATCGGGTGCGCGCTCATGCAGTTCGACAATGAAGGTCATGAACACGCCGTGAGCTGCCAGTCACGACAGATGAAGCCAGGTGAGCGCAACTAACCGGTACATGACAAGGAACTCCTAGCGATGCGGTATGCTCTGATAAAATTCAGAGTGTATCTGCTGGGCGAGCAGGCATTCGCCGTGTACACAGATCATGCATCGCTGCGGACAGCGATGAAATCGCCACATCTGTCCCAGCGCATGGCGCGCTGGCTGTCTTTCTTCGTCGAGTACAACTTCGTCGTGCACTACAAGCCGGGCAAGAACAATATTCTCGCCGATGCGCTGGCTTGGCGACCCGATTACGATCCTCGTGTCATGTTGGGTCGTCAAGTAATTGATGGCGAGGATGAAAGTGATGATCACTGTGCTGTATGCGCAGCATCAACCTGACGTCTGTGTCCCCCGAGACGGATTTATGCGATGAAATCGTCGCGGTGTACACAGACGATGCGGTCTACGCCAACATCTTGGTGTACATCCGCTCTCCCAGTGACGAGACACTGGGAGCCCTCTCGCGCAATATGCACAACCAGATCGACCGCTACCATCTTGACGGTGATCTGCTGTACTACAACATCGATCGTTTCGATGCTCCGCGAGTCGTTGTACCCAACGACAACGATCTGCGAGCTCGCATCATTCACGAGATCCACTATAGCCCCACAGGTGCACACTTGGGCCGCGAGAAGAACTTCGCGGCAATATCGCGCGATTTTTACTGGCCCCGCATGAACAAATGGGTGCGTAAGTGGGTTCGCACTTGCGAGACCTGTCAACGGGTGAAGCCATCCAAGTCGTCCCAAGCCCCACTACACCCGCTGTCGATCGCAACTGAGGCCTGGCGCTCAGTTTCCATGGATTTTGTCTTCGGGCTCCCTCCCGATGCCGACGGTTGGAATAGCGTCTTGGTTTTCGTGAATCGTTTCACGAAGATGGTGCATCTCACACCCGTAAAGGATACGGTCACCGCGGCTGCGACCGCGGCGCATTTCGTCGATTGCGTGTTTCGCCACCACAGCTTACCGGAGTCGATCATCTACGATCGTGACCCGCGGTTCCCGTCCGCGTTCTGGACCGCCCCTTTCCAGCTTCTAGGGACGAAACTGTCGATGTCGACGACGGCCCATCCGGAGACGGATGGCCAGACAGAGCGGGTCAACAGGGTTCCCGAAAATCTTCTTCGGAGTTACGCAACTTCTTTCGTGGGTGGAGCAAGTTCTTACCCCTTGCCGAGTTTGCACTCAATAACGCTCAGCACGCCTCGACGGGATTGACACCGTTCTTCGCAAACAACGCGCGGCACCCGCGCGCCCCAACCCTCCTCGCCTTGGGCCATCCCACGGTGTCTGGTGCCTCCACGCTGGGTGGGAATGATGACGGTGTCAATGATGGCTACGTTGAGACGAGTGGGGCTCACGACCCCGAGACACTGTACGCGGTCACCCGATCCAAAGCGAAACAGGCTCTCGCGACGCCGGGTCCCGCAGCGTCTCCTCTCGCAGCATGGACGGCACGAACCCTGATTGACCCCGGTAATACCGGTACTCAAGTTGCGGTTAACTACGCGCCGAAGTCCCCGTCGCGCCAAGTCGATAACGCCGCCGTTTCAGCGTTCGTCCAGCGACGCGCGTCAATCGCTCATTTCGTGCGCGATGCACTTCAAGATGCAGTGGATAAACAAAAAGAGAACGCAGACAACCGCGGGCGCAAGAATATGGCTATATTCCGGATAGGAGAGCAAGTCCTACTGTCAACCGACGGTATTCGCTCTTCTGCGGTGACCAATCTCGGCACGAGTAAACTCGCACCTCATGTTATTGGACCCTTCAGAGTCGGGAAGGTTAACGGTGAAGCCTACACGTTGGACATTCCTACGTCACTACGACTACACCCGACGTTCTACGTCGGGCAGCTCAAGAAATACCACCCCGCTGCTATCCTGTCGACGCTAGATCCTACGGCGGCGCCGGAGCATAGAGCGAACACCCTCCCTGCGTGCCGCCCGCGCCGCCGACTGCCGCGGCAGAGCCCCCGTCCGCAGCTCTCCAAAGACGTGAATATCCAGCTCCCGAGCCCGCGCCAGTAATTCCCGATTCGATTGGCACGCCGCTTGAAGGTCCTTCCGGGTCTCCGTGATCTGCACTGTAGCCTCCTCAGCCTCCGCCGGAGCGTCCCGAGCACGATTCCCTGCAGTCTCCACATCCCCCTGGAACACCCAGGCGTAAGACCTATCGCCGTGAACCCCCTCCGCCGATTGTTGACTTGGCTTGCCAAAAGCGCTGGATCGTGGATCACCTTGTGGCGCACGAGGACCCTCCTCATGCGACGCCTCGTACCCGTGCTCGTGCGAGTAGAACGTCCACCCGCGGGATTCCCCCCGCGCGACGCTATCGCGTTCGCTGGCTTGGTTACCCGCCTGACGAGGATACGTGGGAACCACGTTCGTCCTTCCTCGGGGACGTCCCGGACGCGGTCCTCGAGTAGGAGAAAGAGATCGCGAACGACCACGCGACGACAAGAATGTACTCCGCCGAGAACGAGCGCGGCGGCCTCCGCCGCGTCTAGAAGCCACTGAGACCTCATAGAGCGCTCGACGATACTCAGTGATCCACAACTGCCCCGATTCACCGAGCGGCCGCTCGGCGACATCGCGCGACCAGTCCGCCTCGGAGTAATGCTCCGAGCTGCCACAGACGGCACAACCCTCGCGGACTTGCACGTAACAGATGCGATCATCATTCTACGCGTTGGTACACATCCGCGTACAAAGATCCCGCAGCAAATGTTCACCAACCACTTCCTCGCGACTCGCGAGCCACGCCACAAAGTTGTCGTCGCCGTCTCCGCAGTCGTCATCTCGAGCTTTCAGCATCCTTCCCCTTGCCGCTTCAGTCTGATGTTGCTCCTACGGTGCGCAAAAGTTGTGGTCCATGCGCATCGTGATCTCCAAGTTAACGCCGCGCCAACTGATGTCTCAATTTCCAAGAATTTCCCCGCTTGCACTCACGTCCCGTGAGTGCTGCCTTGAGAGGAGGGTGATGTAATGGGCCCTCCATTTACATAAGTAGCTAGACATCTTTATGATATTACATAAGCAGGTATGGTCATCCTCTGATTGGCTGAAAGCGGGGGAGCCAGACCCAACTTTCACCCAAGCAGCTGTCGACATTTATTTGAGTAGTTCACATTAGTCCTAAGGGCTCGCGCCCTGGTCTAATAATAAATCAGAGTTGAATTTACCCCGGACTTAATACTTAGTTCTCAGTCTTACTGAGAACAAGACGCTTCCTCGACAATCAGGTGTAAGCCAGTGACGGACATACACCAGGCCCGTTACACATATTGTCATTGCAGGTACTGGCTTCCACCTCCAGCACTCGCCGTTCAGGTGCCATATCACTTCGCAACACGCGTCGAGATGTACTTCGTATCGTCATCACCATTGCGTTTCCTATGTCACAGTTTAAGACTGAAATGGGCTTAGATGAGGGGTACCCCTGATACGGTACCGCCTCTAGAAGTAGATACACTTCTGTGAGTCTTCATTTATGATTACTCTATCATAAGTGATATGGGTCACACCACTACCACGTAGGTCAGGCGGCTGAGGGCAAACCAATAGTATTTGACCTACTTTATTTACATATATATTATATGTAAATAAATTATAGTTAATTAGTAATTTGTATTACAGGCCAAATTATTGATTAACTATTTATGTAAACCAGTCTAAAATCTACTATAAACTGGCTATTAAGTCCCCTCAGATGAGGGACTAGTGAACTGCCGTTCGCTTAGAGTTTGTATACTCTTGATAGCACGCTTCCTCTAAGCAAGGTGCTCGTGTGACCCCGTCACACTTGGTAGCACTTGTAGTCAATCCACGCCTACGCGGGTAGATTGACTACCTGAATCCTCTGTGGCTCCTACCAGGTAAGCCAAGATGGATAGAGAGGAGTTCCCTCATTTGACCGACTCTCAGTTTGAGTCGGTCCGGAAGATGTTGGGCATCGTTGGAGGAGATGCCCTCCGAAGCTTGGCGGCTGCTACGCCGGCCGAGCAGGTCAAACATATCGAAGCGTTCGGCACATATGAGCGAGGGCTCATCACTCACGTGCAGGGGCTGGCCCCCATGGCTGATATGAAGCCAGCCCAACCTAAGCCGTTGAGACTTAAGGTTAACCTCTATGAGGGGAAGGATGGAGAGAACCTCCACATTTGGGTCAGAGAAGTGGAGCCCGCTATGGATGCGGCTCTCATCTGACCGAGTGACTTCGAGTCGCTTTCGCCCTGTCCAGCCTGGAAGGTCGGGGGAAGACATGGGCATACAAGAGCGAGGCGACGTCGCCGGGTTGTTTTACAACCTGGGCTCAGCTGTGTGAAGAGCTTAGAGCCGCCTTCCTCCCGGCGAACTGTGAGTATCGCCAGCGCTCTCGCTCCCTCACCTATAAACAAGGGAAACGTGAGGTGCACGAGTACATCCAAGAGATGCGAGTACTCGCTGCATCTCTGGTAGGGAACCCCACATCAAGGTGACAGTGTTCACGGATGGCCTGAAGGTGGGCCCATCCCGAACACAGTTGTTCCGCGTGCATACGAACACTATGGAGGAGGCAATCCAGATCGCCCTCCTAGAGGAGTACAGCCACCGACAGGCTCGTACTCCTACGTCGGTGTGGCAAGGCCACAATGCGTCGTCAGGCGCAGTGCAAGGAGCTCCAGCAGCTGAAGCTAGCACCAGGCTGGTACCCATGGAACTGGGTACGGTCGTACAGAGCTCCATCCGTTGCTACGGATGTGGGAAGCTCGGGCACATGCAACGTGCCTGCCCTGTGGGAGGGCAAAGGAAGTTCCCTTCCAAACCTAGGGGCTCGAGAGTCCAGTGTCAGAAGCCACGACCCAAGCGCTAGGGGAACTGGGGTCACCAGTAGGGGCGGGGTGACCTACTGGGGAAGATCTAAGTTCTTATGGTAGGAGTGCGGACGGCGCTCGCCATGGAGGCTTAGCCCTGAGAGCCTGGGTGCTATCGAGACGAGGAAGAGCAGCAGCGGACTGCTCGTGGTACACACGAGTATACGGGGATATGGAGATCCCTTCAGAATCCTGATTGATTCTGGGGTGTCGACGAACTTTGCTCGACGCCAGACGGTCGCACGGAATGGCGACAAGTATGCCGACGATTTGCGTGAAAGCGAAGGCAGGGGCCAGGTCTCGGTGAGACTGGCCGATGGTACGGTGGTTAACGTACCTGGGGTCCGGATGGACTTGGCTGTAATGTTCTAGGATTTTGATAGAACGGAGCCGTCCCTTGTCGTAGACATGGATAAGTACGACTTGATCCTGGGTATGCCGTGGCTCGAAAACACTAGCCCTGGATCGATTGGCGTGGCAAAATCATTGGGGTTAGCTGGCCCGCAATCCTTTGGTGAGTAATGTCCCCACCTCTGTCCGGAACTGGGGCGCCAGAGATGGTAGCCAAGGGGCTGATGCGCCCGAAGAAGTATTGGGAGTCACGGGCTCCAACGAAGATGTTGGGATGGGCCTCGCAACCGGTCATGAGACCAAGGCTCATTGCCAAGCGTGTGGGATTGCTTCGACGGCGGGTTTCAACGAACGCTGAGTATCGTCGCGCCGTATGGGCTTCGACTGTAACAGTGCCGGGCGGCACTGACCAGGCGGGTAACATAGGTCCGCAAGCAGTAGATGCTGCTGAGAAGAGCGCTGAGGGCGCCTCCGGCGTAGGTAGCCTAGTTCCATGCGAGGTCGAGGAGACCGAGGAGATGAACGAGAGCGCTATGTGCATCTCTAGCGTGGGTAACGAAGTTCCCCGCGGGGTCAAGAATACCAGTACGAGGGTGAAGATGTCGTTGAGCACATCTCGTATGGATAACCAAGTGCCACACTCCACCGGCACAGCCGGTCGAAGAGCAATACCATGTCTCCGGCGGCGTGTCCAATCGTCAAGTGAAGGCGGGTACCATCCATCTGAAGGCACTGCCCGAGGTGTCAGCACTGCTGAACCTCGAGGAATTATCCATGAAGGACTTCCTGGCCGAGTTGAAGGCCGGAGATATCGTGGAGATAGTGCTCCTGAAGCCGGAGACCTCTCCTGAAGATTTGAACTCTTCCTCCGTTATGGACGAGGACGTCCTGGAGGGGTTCACGAAGCAGCGTGCAACGCGCTTGGGTTCTGAGATTCTCAAGAACCCGGAGGATCCAGTGTATCCTCTTGTGAAGGAATACTCGGATGTGGTGTCGAAACATCAACCATCCCAACTCCCACCGGATCGGGGAGTACGGAACGAGATTGACCTCGTGCCTGGCACAAAGTATTGTGTCACGAGGTGGTGGCCTCTACCTCGCGAGCAGTGCGAGGTCATAGATGCCTTCTTCGCCGAAAAGGCGAAGTCGGGCATGGTGCGGGAGTCGAAATCCCCGCACTCGACGCCGAACTTCTGCGTTCGGAAACCGAACGGGAAGTGGCGTCTGGTTCATGCTTATAACAAGCTGAACAATGCGACGGTACCAGCACAGACGCCGATCCCTCGCAAGGACGTGTTGTTGAACAACATGTTGGGCTGTACGCTGTACAGCGCCCTGGATCTGGTAGACGGCTATTACCAGATCCTGATGCGGAAGAGTGACATTCCTCTCGCCGCAGTGAGCACCCCGAGCGGATGCTATGGGAGTGGCTAGTGATGCCACAGAGGATTTCGAATTCTCCAGCGACGTTCAATCGTGTGGGCACTCAATTGTTCAGACTGCTGCGTACGTTTGCACAGACGTACTTTGACGATATATTCGTCCATAGCCGTGCCGAAGGTGGACAGACGGCTATGGAGGTGCATTTGAAGCACCTCCGTCGAGTGTTTGAGGTCATGAGAGCCAACAAGTTCTATGCCAACATCGGCAAGTGCGACTTCGCAGCTGAGGTGATAAAGGTCCTCGGCGGCTTTGTAAGCAGGGTCGGTGTACGTGCCGATCCAGGGAAGGTCAAAGCGATTGCGGCTTCGCCAACCCCGAGGTCAAAGAAGGACATTAGGTAGTTGGGCTTAGCCAACTATCTTCATAAGTACAGCGCAGGGTACACTGAACTTGCTCATCCTTGTCGGATCTCTTAAAGAAGGATGCCGACTGGGTCTGGGAGCAACAGCACCAGGATGCTTCGACAGCATCAAGGCGATCTTGCAGCATGCGCCAGTCCTGGCTCTGCCGGACGAAAACAAGTCATTTAGCGTCGTCTGTGACGCCTCAAACTATGCAATAGTCTGTGCGATGTTGCAAAAGGACGATGAAGGACGCGAACGTGTCATCTCCTTCCTGTCCAGGCAGCTCAAGGCTACCGAACGGATCTATCCCGTTCATGACAAGGAGCTACTTGCAATGAAGAACGCTCTTGTCAAGTTTAGAGTCCATCTCTTGGGCTCAAGACCCTTTGTGATCTGCACTGACCACGCGTCCTTGCGGACTGCCACTAACTCGCCGCATCTGTCGTAACGGATGGCGAGGTGATTGCCATTCTTCGCGGAATACTACTTCCGCGTTGAATACAAGCCGGGCAAGCTCAACGTGCTTGCCGATGCATTGTCGCGTCGCCCTGACTATGAGCTAGCTCATGTCAGTCGGGTCACGACAGATCTGTACGATCGGATACGCTTAGCGTATCAGGAGGACGAGAACTACACACCATTGGTGCAGTTCTTGTCCGATGGCAAGGACGCCAAAGTAGATAGGCTCTCGCCTCGACTGCAGGCACAGCTCCATCGATATGGGCTGGCCGATGGGTTATTCCACTACAGAGTAGACCCTGGAGATCTCCTCGGGTTGTCGTTCCGAACGACGAGGATCTGAAGTATGACATACTTCTGGAGGTGCATGATGCACAGATGAGTGGCCTCCTTGGCCGAGAGAAGATCTACCAAGCGGTCTCTCAGACATTTTGGTGGCCCCGCAATGTTAAGTGGGTGGCACACTATGTCAAGACATGTGAAACATGTCAGAGGGTGCCCTTCGGGCCACGCCTCGGCTCCACTACTGAACCTTCCTGTGCCAGCGGATTGCTGGAAGTCGATGAGTCTCGACTTCGTCTTTGGCCTGCCGGCCGAGGGCATGGAAATACTGGCATATTGGCGTTTGTCTGCCGTTTGAGCAAGATGGTGCATTTTGATCCAGTACGTGACAAGATCACCGGGAAACAAGCTGCACAGCTGTTCCTAGATAGCGTGTTTCGCTATCATGGTCTGCCAGAGACCATAGTCTCTGATCGAGACCCGCGTTTCACGGGTGCGTTCTGGGACACCCTGTTCCAGCTACTGGGGACTAAGTTGACGATGTCAACTGCGGACCATCCACAGATGAATGGTCAGACGGAGCTCGTCAACCACGTGCTTGAAATACGCTTCGGAGCATCTGCGCTGTAGCACCTCGGTCCAGGTCGGATCAGCTGCCTATGGTTGAGTTTGCACTCAACAATGCGGTACACGCATCAACGGGGTTTACCCCGTTCTAGTTGAACGGGCTAAACGGTCTCAGGTGCAGCTAACCTTGCGGGGAGGCGCTTATGCGTTCATCGTAAGTGGGGGAGAGGATCGGAAAGCCCTTTCCTCCCAGGTCTCGGATATCGAGCCAGAGTCTTAAAAAGATAATTGACGATCCCGAAGCTGACAGACGTCGTCGCTTAACAGGGACCCTACAGAGTCCCGACCCGAAGCCCAGAAGGGAAGAAGCTGAGAAGGAGCGTCATACTCAAAAGCGGGTGAGGGCTCCTCTCGCCTTCCTTGATCGGAACGGGGAGCTCCACTTCCATGTGGAACAAATCATCCGAGAGCGGCGGCGCTCTGGGAAGTGCCAGCGGCTTGGGAAGTGGCGAGGTTACCCCTCATCACAGAACTCGTGGGAGCCGGAAGACCGGCTCCGGGTTGACTGCCCGAAGGCTGTTGAGATCTGGGATCAGCAACAGCCGGGGCGTAAGTAGTCCGCGGCTTCTTAGCCGCCTTACGGTGTACGGTCCCTGGGTTGACGGAACCGTACCCACGCTCATCTTGAGCGCTTGACTAAGACTGCTGTCTAAGTCCCTCCATAACGGAGTGGAGTTGCCGCTTAGCAATTAAGTGGGCAAACTCAATGTGAAGATCGCGCTGGTCCAAGACGTAGGGCAGCAAGCGATCTTCTCGGAGTTCTTTCAACTCCTGAACTGTGAAGTTTTTTAGAGAAACCCATTTCCAGAACAGGTCTTCTGCCTGAGATTGGGTTGTGGTATTCTCGGGCTGTACTCAGGGGTACCCCCACACGGGGAAAGGCCCACCACGGTCTTCCGGGTTTTTTCGGAAACTTGTGAATTCGTTCAAAGGAGTTCAGTGTGGTGCAAGCATTACACACCCAGCAGCCTCAATGTCGTTGACAAAGAGTGGTTCATCCTGAGCCAAGGCACGCTCATAGGCGCCATATGAAGTGCGCCCATGATTTAGACCACGAGGAGCCTTGAGGTGCTCCAGGGACATGGGAGACCCAACCCCGCATCCGGTGGATACATCGGCGCGGGAGGCGCAGAGGATGCTACCTTTGAGGCGCCTTGCAGTTGAGCAGCTTGATAGCGCTCCTGCTGTTTGTCGAGATCGTTCCAGATCTCTTGGGGTTCGGTAATAGTCCCCTCCGCTTCGGCCTCGTCCGACTTAGAGGCGAAAAGGGAGCGGTATCCCTTTGCGATGGGAGGCTCCGGAGTAGGGGAGCCAGGAGCTGCGCTTGTTAGCAGCAGCAGCGCCCTCGCAGCCCGTTTTTAGAAGCTGCTTTCGCAGCTTGGGTTCGAGCCTTACCTAAGTATAAGGTAAGGTTCTGGGCAGGCGAGCTCGCAGGAGCCGCCTTTGCCTCAGATGATACGAAATCATCTACAGGAGTGTCCTGCGAAGGACCATCCTGTGTAGGAGTAGGATCCTTAGTGGATCGGGTGGTGTCCTCGTCGGACTCCGATCCCGTTATCATTGGGATGTCGAAGGCCGGGGACTCCGCCCCAGGACTGTGGTTCCGATAGGCGAACCGAGGGTTTGGCCTGTCATCGGGCGGCACGGAACGCGAGCGACTGAGTCGCGGACACCCTCCTTGGGCGGCTGCAGCAGCGGTAGGCATACTAGCTGTCTCGGAAGCCGCCTTGTGGGCTTCCGTGCGCAGAGCGGTCTCGTCTTTTGACTTGGCCTTGGCAGCCTTCGACCTCGCGGTCTTAGACTTAGAAGATGCCGAAGCGCCGTGGGAGCTAGCCTTCCGTGGCATGTTGAAAGGCTGACGTGGAAACCCGAGTGTCTTGCTAAGCGCTAAAAGGCTTAATGAAAGCCGCAAAGCCACAACGGTGGCTCGTTGATGGATGTCTACAAGAGAAGGAAAGAGAGCGGCGCTCTCTTCGTGTCTCTTCATTGGTTGAGGGCGGTCTCAATCTAAGTGGGGGAGGATGTAACGGGGTTACATGAGGGGTACCCCAGAAAGGGTACCGCCTCTAGAAGTAGATACACTTCTGTGAGTCTTCATTTATGATTACTCTATCATAAGTGATATGGGTCACACCACTACCACGTAGGTCAGGCGGCTGAGGGCAAACCAATAGTATTTGACCTACTTTATTTACATATATATTATATGTAAATAAATTATAGTTAATTAGGAGTTTGTATTACAGGCCAAATTATTAACTATATATGTAAACCAGTCTAAAATCTACTATAAACTGGCTATTAAGTCCCCTCAGATGAGGGACTAGTGAACTGCCGTTCGCTTAGAGTTTGTATACTCTTGATAGCACGCTTCCTCAAGCAAGGTGCTCGTGTGACCCCGTCACGCTAAACCTGCATGGAACTTGTAGCCTAGTGTGTTGTTCGCTAGCTGGTAAAAAGAAGAGTGAGCTTTGGGGTATGGTACTTACACTCCTTCCGAACAGTCTTGTCAATCAATCGTGTCCAGATGCAACTCTCTGTCACTGACTGAAGTGAGAGACGGATCGTCCTAGTGACGATCGTATAACAGATAACATGTAGTGCATACAAAGTTCCACATACAGTTCCAGGACTAGTACAAACAACCAGACCTAAAGAATATGCATATCCACTGTGGTGCTGTACGACACAGCTAGGTGTCTGTTATAAACGTCGAAGTATCTGTAATAACTTCGACAGTCACTTCAAGGACTGCAGGTGATGAACCAGGCTGGAATATCCGGCATTCATTACAACGAGCGACTTGTGCGTTTTCCCGCAGACAAACATGGAGAACGTCCTGTCGTAGATATCGCACGAGGAGCGACTTGTGTGTTTTCCGTGTCCTGATCTATAGTGTCTTTTCTTCTTCTTCACGTAACCGCACCGGCCTACAACCAGCTCCTTTGCCTACCTTCACGTAGAGTTCAAAGTTCAAATCATGCCGTTCGCAGTTCACCCGTTACCGTGACCCCGGTCATAGCGCAAAGCGAAGCCTTGTGCAGAGCGAGTTGTTAGCAACAATTTACATCATTTCAAATATTTGGAAGTGAAGACACCAACAACATATTTCCTGGTGAGGACTAGGCGCTACCCCATTGGTAGCACCCCGTAGAGTGACACCGAGGCTCGGTTCGGAGCCGTCTACCATGGTACAGGGGGAGTTTTATTGCTGATGACTCGAACTCTCTCAGTAAAGGCTTGGAGTTCGGCCAGACTCTGAGTAGACAAAAATCAATTGGTGCTGAATCTAGTTGTATCTTAATGCTGCCAGAACTGAGGACCATATCAACAAATAATGGAATCAACCCACTTGTAACTGTAAGTGAGCGTTGCAAAGCTAACAAACACTGTATTAGTTTTGGCTGGAATTATTGATTTCAGCTAGGATTGTTGTAGCGAACCCGTGAGTGTGAATCTTGGGTGTGTGTCTGGAGCAATTTTTCTGGTGTGTTGACACACACAGCTTTGTCTTAGTCACAAGACGTGGATCCGCCAGGGTTGACGATGCACGTCTCATTCGCCCTGCACTTGGGGAAGCATATCGGCTCAGCGTCAGCAGCAGCGTCAACAGAAGTGAGAGCCAGCAAAACAACGACGGCGAAGCTGAGGATGAACGATGGCTTGAACATGGTCGGAGTGTCTTGTCAGTCTTGCGGGTGTGGATGCGAAATGCGAAGTGACTCGGCTGTTGCTGTTGACAACAATCGAAGGCGTACGGATCAACCTGTTGTTTCTGAATGCTGCCCTACCAGATAAATATCCAGCAACTGGGATTGTGCTTAATTCATTATAATTCGTTATAATTAGCATTCTTCAACGATTGTGTGGATCGTACATACAGACACTTCCATACCGATCACAACCATCATGGGTGGGTCGAGTCAGTACTGCAATATTAGCGTCTCTCAGTTCGATCAAACTCTGCTTGGACAAAAACCATTGGCTCCGAAATTAGTTTTATCTTGCTGCAGCCAGAGCTGAGGAACACTAATCTTCGGACGTGATGTGAACACGTTTTCTAACTTAAAAGCTTAAAATGGTGAAAATACCGTGGCTTTCCGGTGTACAGCGCCAGTGCCATCAGGATCCATTATTTCACATCGTCAAGAAATGAACGTGCGACACTCCCTCCCATGCAGCAACCGGTTGCCCGCTGTGTTTAACCGCCGATATCATCAAGAACGCATTGCTCGACGGAAGAGATGCCTGTCGACTTCAACTCCTTCCTTCGATTCGTGGAAATTTTGTATGATACGAATTGCAATTGTGACATTTGTGACAATTGATCACAAAAAATGATGCATCATACTATTACAGCGAGTTTTATGCACAATTTGCTAATGTTTACTCAATATTATTTACAGTAGTACTGGAACAAATCGTCCCTGGATGTTAGCCTCCTTGTGATTTGCCAGGACGAGGGACATTGCCGTGGGTAGCGCTGTTGCCACGCCCACGAGCCGCATGGACGGTGCGAGCAAAGCTCAAGTGGGATCGAGAGCTTAACCGGCTGGTGGTGGAATGCCAATTGATGCGTGCTATCGGATGCCTGCCTCGGCTTTCATGCAATTGGAGACCTCCATTGCTCCTTGCTGCTGCAGTCGCCTCGTGCCTAGGTGAGGCGGGGTTGGATCGCCTGTGACAATGCAGATCTTCTACTCGCTTGACATATTCATAGTTCAGCAGTCTATTGTCATTCATTGTTTTTCTAGGTATCACATCCACTCAAAATACAGGCAACTGCTTGCCATTCACTGGTTTCCTAGTTATTGCGTCCGTTCAATATGTAGATGTCGTCCCTAAAGCGTCCAACGTCGACCCGCAATCAAGACCAATGATTGGTCCCATCCCGCAATCCTTATCGACGACTCACATACATTTGTAATTGAACGCACTATACTTCAACAAATGAAATCGCAGTACAGCAGAAAAAGCAAAAGCGTTCAAGAGACGTGCTTCACTTTCCGACTCGGAATTTGCTTAGTGTAAACCTTTTCATGCGGAATGCATGAAAAGGTTTACACTAAGCAAATTTCACGTAAGCGAAAAGAGATCCCTGAGGTACATGTACTGCGAGCCGACGGAATCCCATCCAAGAATTGAATCACCCACCTGATGGTTCAAAGTTTGAACATCAAACCAACACTATTGAATGTTTCTAGAAATTCATATGAGACTTTGGTTGCCAAAGTTTGGTGATATGCCTACAGACAACTAGGATACGATGTGTCGTTGATTGTTCCTCAATGAGGAATCCTCATACACCGGATTTTCGTGATATCAGCCCAGACCGAGCTGTCCGGTTTTGTGCAGCAAGATGGTGACCATCAACGTAGTTCAATGCAAGCTGCTCTTCTGTCAAGGATATCCCGGTGTCAGCTTTCACAGTGGTACAGTAATCTGCTTTATTAATAGCAGTCGTTGGTACTGGTGAACCTGCATGGAAAACCAAGCTTACAGCTCCACACTCAAACGGGGCGGTAGTAGCGAGCGGACAGTCAGAGCTACTGAGTACGTATTCAACAATTCAATACGTCAGTGGAGTACCTCGCAGGTGTACATCAATTTGGACGAGACGCCGTTCAGTAAAGGGAGTCTACGCATCGTCTATCACTTGCAAGATCTGAGCACGGAGAGCTCCGCTAGCTTGTCCAATGGTGGCTGCAACACGGGCAGCTATGTGGCCAAGTTGGCAATTGACCCGGATGAAGACCCGTAGACGTATTTCAGGGATATTGAGCTGCAGGCACACTGCGCACACTATGCACAAGTATACAACTCGTACACACCGCCTAAACGTATCGAGTCCATCCCAGCTTGGGTGTTGGAGCTGCCGGAACGAAATAGCGCACTGTGTGCTGTGGAAGCCTACATTCCAGGCGAGTACCGCAAACACAACAACAATTTCGGTTCACTAGCGCAACACGCCGCAGGCATTCTCTCACTTCACATACGAGGCCTCGAATCACGAACTATTGGCTGTGGATATTCAAGGTGTTGGAGATCTGTACACTGACCCACAGATACATACTCTCAATGGCCACGACTTCGGCAAAGGTAACCTCGGGGTCCTGGGCTTCCAAAAGTTCCTCTCGTCGCACCGATGCAATTCCATTTGTCGCTATCTCAAGCTTCCAGCGGTGAATCCGAAGTCTCGCCATGCCGACTCCGGTACTTTACCCGTACAAGAACTGATGAACCGTGATCGTGTACGTCCAACGCATTTCGACTCACGACACTACTACGAAAATGCGCCAATGCTGCAGAAGTACGTGACCCAGTGCCGGGAAATGGACAATCAGCTGTCCTCGGCTTCGTCTTCTAATTGTTCCAAGCGATTTCGCAAGCGCCACAGTCACGAACCTTCTGGCTTTGCGTACTTCTGCCGAGTTCTGTTCTGTGGGGGCTGCTAATGCAAAAGCCTACAATTTTCACATTTTTATAGCATTTGATTTCAAAGTATAAGGCGAATGCAAACTACATCACCACTAGAATTCAAACACTGCACCTACCTGTTCCGCTTGCTGCTTCAGTTCTACGCAGTTTTCTCGCCGTACAAAGCTTGACTCACCAGCTCTAGTAGCGTGTCACCGAAGGTTTCCAGGGAGAAAAGTTTCTGAGCACGGAGTCTGCCGCAAGCACCCATCTCAACGACCCTGATGCTGTGCTTAGGGCCGCAAAGCTCGGCCATAGCCTCCGCGAATGCCTTTGGGGTCTGTTTGCACAAGAAACCCGTCTCGCCGTCAGCGATGGATTCCAGCGGACCTCCAGAGCTAACAGCAATGACTGGAGTGCCGCACGCCATTGCCTCAACGGGGACAATACCAAAGTGTTCGCGGTCAGGAGTGTACAGGATAGCATGAGCCTTGCGCAGCAGCTCGAGCTTCATCGAGTTTGAGACTGATGTACGGAACTCAACGTGCTCCCCAAGGCCATGCTTCGTCACCACATCTTGAAGCTCGATCAAATGTTCCTGATTCTCTGTATTGAGTGGGTCATATCCTCCAGCTACGACAAGCTTGATACGTCGGAACTCTGCACTCGGCAGTCTATTGCGTAGCTCCACGAGTGCTTCAATGGCTAGAGCCGCATTTTTCTTGCGTTCAAAGCGGTTCAGTGACACAAACAGACCTGACTCACGCTCTACGTCTGCTTCAGCAGTAGATCTATAAGCCTTGACATCCACTGGTGGGTAAAGAACTCCCAGTTTCTTCGACTGCAGACGCGGGAAGACCTCTTGAAAGACTCCACGTGAAAACTTGCTGTTGGCAACGATAATATCTGATGCAGCAGTGGTGATCTCCTCCAGATAGTCCAGTGGCACTCGGTACATCCGCTTCCACGGTGAGTTGGAGCGGATGCAAAGCAGTTTATCCGGGAAGTGTCCGTAAAAGAGTACGGGCTTGCCCATCGCACGCAGGAAAGGAATGGAGATCGAGACTTGGTCCACCACGAACACGTCCACATCATTGATATAGTAGATGGCCACACACAGCGTAACGAACAACACGCGCAATACTGCGCAGAACGCGTAAAGCTTGCCTAAAATTGTGCGTGGGAGCCAGTCACCATGCACACGCACGTGAGCAGCTAATGGTCCGTCACCACGCGTCTCTTCAAAGCAATGATTCACATCGTGGTGGGCTGTAAAGACCGTGACATGAGCTCCACGTTGCTGCAATACCACCGCCGCATTCACCACCAGGTTCTCAGCGCCACCAATACCGAAATCCGGATGAATAAATCCCACACGAAGCCCTTTTGTCTCTCCAGTGGGACGAATAGTACGGGGAATTGAGCAGCTGAGACCACGGATGAAAGCCCAGACGACGAAGATGAACATCATGACCCAGGGGGCCGCTATGGCAGCCAGCGCCGGTGGTGGAGGAAGCGCCATGACGGGATCTGCTGACGCGTCTCAATGTGGCGTTAATTTCCAAATGTAATAAACAGCTGAGTATCAGATTGTGCAAGAAATGTAGACGAACCGATGGCTACATGTACGCATTGTTTAGAGAAGTGGATCATGTCAGTAACATTGAAAAGCGGGGACAGGAGGGATGACAGTCGGGTCCCAGCGACAGAAGTAGCCCTTCCAGAGCCTATAGTACGAAGATTAGTTAGAGGCTGTAACAGTGAATTTGTCTGAGGTGGTACGCACTTGATGTTCTTGGAGAGCGTGCTGGGAGATAGCACTGTAGCTTGATCGCTAGGAGCATACATGTGGTTGCTAAAGCGCTCGCTCTGGCTGTTGATCTCGCTCCAGATTGAGAACACTCTGTGTTTGGCGAAGAAATCCTTCCTGTGATGCAAATGACACGATGAGATACGATTTCTGGAGGCATTGCCAAGAAGCTGAAGCTTACCGCTGGCGCTCGCAGTCGAACATAAAGTTGCCGTATTTGCAGGAGTACACGTGGTCGGCGAGGGTAAGCAACATACTCTCATTGAACTCGCATTCCGTAGGATATTGACGAATATACTGCCAGACACAGTCCAACCAGAGCAGGAACACTGGCGAGCGTTGTTCGTTCGAGGCATCACTACGAGCGTGACCGCTGCGCAACGCGAACTGGTGTCCAAAGGCACACCACTCCTTTTCCACGAGTACCTGCATTATTACAACACCACGTTAGACATGTGCTAGTGAAGCTCGACAGTATCATTTTCTATTCGTACCTGGAATCCACGCATAGTGCGGTAGTAAGGATCCAGCATCAACTCTGCCAGCGCCACCATCTGCGCTGTACGATCCCAACCATCACTGCAGTGAGTCAGTACGGACATGCCATTGTGCACTGTGTGCGCCAGCTCCACTGACGCCTTCAAGACCAGCCGCACGTGGCGAAGCCAGCCTGAACTATCAATCCGTCCGTAAAAGCTGCTGGATGTATCCTCGTTTGCAGTCTTCTTTGCCTCAAAGATTGCTGCCAATGCGAGTTGTGACTGTCGCACTGCGTGAATGTTCTCAACATTCATGAACGTGAGTTTAGCCCCGCGATAATTGCTGGTGATCTCCGTTCCTTTACCCATGGCTTTGTTGCCCACCGCGGCAAGTTGACTGCGCGCATCCATGATCACATAGCGTCCGAACGCTTTCTTGTTGCTGGAACAACAAACCAAACGAACAAGCAGTTCGTCTTCCGCACTCCGTGCAGATTTCAAGCCGACGAGTGGTTGGCTTGACCGGACGATAGTGGCCCCGTTACTGCGATGAATCCAGCTCACGACAGGTAGTCGCTGATGTGACCGGAACGTAGCTGCCGCTTTGAGACGGACATCCGAGATATCTGCAGGTACGATAAGATGCCGTGGATACGTTTCACAGAGCGTGTATGTTGGAGACTGATCAATACAGCGTAGGTGATCTGGAAAAGACAACAGCCCGATACGACCGTACTCTTGGCGAATATCAAATTGCACGTCTTCAGATGGCGCTACAGTTGGTGAGTACACAAAGCAAAATGCATCCAGCAAGCTTTTCGGGAACGCCAGGAAGCTCAAACACTTGACAAGCTTGCTGTATTCTCCATGATCTGCAATGGATAATCGTGCCACTTGTGTATCTTTGCAGCGAATAACAACCTTGTAAGAATCGTCCGGAGCAAAACCAAGAGCGACTTGTGCGCTTTCCACAGACAAACTTGCAGAACCTCCTGTCGTAGATATCGCACGAGGATCGATGCGGTCAATTGAGGCTATGGAAAGCACGGGAATCTGCCAATCAATATCTCCACGACCGAGTAGGCGAGTAAAAAAGCATCGATAGTTCGTGATGAACAATTTTCCACTAATATAGTGAGATAGGCATGATCCGTCGTGAGAAAGCACAAGTCGTTGCATACTAGTCTCGACATTGGCGTAGCACAACTCTCCAGGCAGAAATACTGGTTGTACCAGATCGGACAATGCAGAATCGGATCTTGGCGAATACTCTGATGCAGCCGAGGCTTCGACGGAGTTGGAATCTTCCAGAGTAACGTTAGTAGCATCGACACCACCAAAAGCGTCACCACAACGGCAAAATCCAATATATACCGGACGGCCAATCAGTTGAAGACGGCGCTTTACCTCTTCTGTTGTCACTCCTACAATTGGTACTCCATTGATCGACTGAAGTAAATCACCGAGACACACTTTGCCACTAGCCTCAGCTTGGCCAACTCCATCACTTGTGGTCGGATCTCTCGTGAAAGCTTTCACAGCCAGTCGATTCTCATAGGGAATCCCTGCTGGGGTTAAGATAATTCCTAGGGAACCAGGTTGAAACTGGACAACTTCTAATGCACTTGATCCTACTTCACCATTTTTGCCACTGCCACCCTGTTGCGTTTCCTCCATCAGTGGGTCTTGTAGAATCCTGGCAAACTTCGTGAGTTCTATTGCGCGGTTCTGCTCTTTCGAAACGGTATCATCAGATCCTTCCTCTTGATACGCGCGCATGAGGAGACGCAAACAACCGGTATTATCCGAATCACGTAGTTGAGACGACATTTGTAACAATCTTGCAAGGCAGATATATCGTAATAACGGGAACCCAATCCACGACGAATCATTGCTGTTGTTGGCAAGTTTAGGTAGTTGCAGTAAATCATTGTCGGACCTGTTGGTCATGTTTATCGCCGGAAAGTTAATCACCGGACGACTACTATCCAAAATCATCGCATCCCATACCCACAACAGCTCTTCCAATGCATACTCACGCGCAAACAACAACCGAATCCACCTCAAGCAGTACGTCTCAGGTACAATTTCCAAATTCTGCAAATGATAATACAACTCTGGATCCTTTTGCTGTAGTAGTTCATACTGAATATGATGACACAGTCGATGCAGCGCCGGCTGCTTGCGTTCAGCTCCTTCCAACGGCTGTCCGTACAGTCCATTGCCACTGTCATTCTCTTTCAAGGAGAAACTAGCAAACAATCGACTGTCTTCGTCTCCTGTTGCATCTGGTCGTACCTTGACAATCTCATAGAACGGCTTGAGAAAGAGCATCACAGCCTCAAAGACCAGAAACGTATCTGCTTCAGCATGTTCCGGCAGCTCCAGTGCCTCTGAGTTCTCTCTCTGAGCTGATTGGAGGAAGGCGTAGAGTACAACCGCCACAACATCATGCATTCCTTGACGGTAGGCCACATCCGGATGCAAGCGACACCAGACGAACAGCACGTGACGCAGTGTCGTCATGTACAAGTCGTTCTGGAAGAAGCTCTCGTTGCCAGCAGGGTACAGGCGGTCCAAGTCCGTGTTGATCTCTTCCAGTAGCGATTCGTCCGTGTAGTATTGGGTCCAGCTGCTGTCCTTGGCGCCTGTCAAAGGGTCCGTCATACCTTCCGCGTCGATCTGGAACACCATGTGCTGCTTCAGACGCTCATAACGCTCGCGTTGAGCCGCTAGAGCGTCGCGTTGCAAGCCGAACGCCTCAGCCCAGAGAGCCCCGCGACTCATGACCTTCGTCTCCATTATTGATCTGATGCGGATCTGTTGAAGCACTCGTCATTGGTCATTATCGTGATGATAAACGACATGAGATTTAGCCAATCAGAAACAAAATAAAAAGCGTATTTCGGAAAAGTCTACGGCATCTGTCGTTGTGCATTCATTGGTAAAAATGAATTTGGTAATTCGGTCTCAGTAATCGAAAAAAGGCAACTATAATCAGGATCATGAGGTACATGTATCATCTTGGGCTGACCACCACGCGGTCTTCACGGTCCTTCATTTTTGATCCCACCGCCCTTGCCTCGATTCACCATGATGTTTGCTGTACGACGTGAAGCTGCTTTGGCTCGTAGTCTGTCGACACTTTCATTTGCACCTCCGCCGCCTGTACCACAACGTCGTGTGGTAGTCACTGGCCTCGGAGCTGTGACTCCGTTTGGAGTGGGCGTTGAGCGCACGTGGGAGAAAGTTTTGGACTCGCAATGTGCCATCCACGTACGACATTCGCTAAGCAGTGTGTTGGTTATAGTCCACGTATTGACGGTTGATGAGGTTTATGTAGTCGCTGGATATGCTGGTGGAGTCCGGACTGAACTGCACAGTGGGAGCTACAGTGCCGAGAGGCGACGCAGAAGGAGCTTTCAATACGAAGGACTGGGCCAATCCCAAGAGCTTTCGAGCTCAGGAGGTGGACCACGTCGCTATGGCGTTAGCTGCTGGTGCGTAGTTGACTACTAGTCGTCGAGCAGAAGATGCGAGGCAGAAGATACTTGACTTGAGTTGAAGTTAACTCATGGATTTGTTTGGTGATGTTAGCTGATGAAGCTTTGAAAGACTCGGGATGGAGTCCTAAGTCGGATGAAGAACGCGAACGCGCTGTAAGATATTGGACATTGTGGGGTTTGTTCGTGATTCTGTACCTAACCGGGGTGGCTGATAGGGCGTGGCGATCGGTGCTGCTTGTGGTAACATCCAGGAGGTCATGGATGTTGGTAAACTCATTAAAGAGAGGGTATGATCGTTAGTCGAGTAGGAGATGTGGTGAGATTTCTAACCTACACTTCCTCTTCGTTGTAGCAATTCCGCCGCGTTACACCATTTTTCGTGCCTCGCATTCTCATCAACCTTTCGGCTGGCCACGTGAGCATTGAGCATGGGCTAAAGGTACTGCGCTCTTGTATCTCGGTGGGTTTTTGCGGTATGTGCTGGTGGTTTCTCACAGTGGACGTCAATGTAGGGCCCAGTCCATTCTTGCGTGACGGCGTGTGCCACTGGCAGTCACAGCATTGGCGATGCTGCTCGCTTTATTCAACATGGAGATGCAGATGTGATGGTTGCGGGAGGCACTGAGCCTACCATCAATGAGATGTCGATCTGTGCGTTTGACCGACCGCGAGCTTTATCTACGAAGGTTGGCTTGCTCCCCATGTTTCGTTACATTTGAGATAACTTATTATCGTGTGACTTCTTTTTCGTGAACAGTACAATGATCGTCCCCAGGAGGCATCACGGCCGTTTGACTCAAAGCGTGATGGATTTGTCATGGGTGAGGGTGCTGGGATCGTTGTTCTTGAGGTAGGGTTACTTCCATTGGTCCTAGACTAGTGATCTTACACATGATTTTCGTTTGGCTTAGGAATACGAGCACGCTAAGAAGCGTGGGGCCCGAATTTACGCTGAACTGCGAGGCTATGGTCTAAGTGGTGATGGTAGTCACATCACAGCCCCTCTGAAAAACGGAGACGGTGCGAGGAGAGCTATGCAGTCAGCAATTGCACAATCTGGTCTTGCACTGTCCGACATTGGCTACGTTAACGCTCACGCAGCGGGTACTCCTCTGGGCGATCGCGCTGAAAACGCGGCTATTAAAACCCTATTTGGTGAGCACGCTGATAACCTTGCAGTGTCATCTACGAAGGTACGAAACTTTGAGGTTCAACAACATGGTGAATCTGTGTCTCATTATTCAATGGTTGTGCTGCTGAGCAGGGTTCTATTGGCCACCTCCAAGGTTCGGCTGGTGCTGTGGAGGCCATCTTTGCGCTTAAGGCGCTTCAACAGAACGTGATGCCCCCTACACTCAACTTGACCGAGACAACCAAAGAATTCACACTGAACTACGTGCCAAACCAGCCTCAAGAAAAGAACTACACGCTGTCACGTCCAACTCGTTCGGGTTTGGAGGAACCAACGCCAGCCTTTTGTTCGCCAAGTAACTCGACAATTTCAGACAAACCCGACGCATTCAACTTCCAATATCAAAACTATACAGTGAGTTTCGAGTCAATCAAGTATCAGCAGAGAAACTTTAGTGTTATGAAAAGCTCGTCAATTCATTGAAAACTATTGTGCTAACGTTTTAGGGTTGTTACCCTAAAACGTTTTTTGCTTCAACTTCGTGTGTACCACACAGCGAACCATTTGCCATTAAACAATGCTACGTCGAGCAACGTCTTCATCTGTGGCTCGCGGCTTCTCGACGCTCTCATTCGGGGCGCCACCACCTGCACCCAGTCGCCGTGTGGTCGTCACTGGTCTGGGTGCTGTCACTCCATTCGGTGTGGGCGTCTCGCGCTCGTGGGACGCGCTGTTAGACTCGCAATGTGCCATTCGAGTATGATCCATTGGCTATTGGAGCTCTGAAGGGTTCTTTGAAGTAAATAATAATGAATTTTACTGTGGAATAGACAGTAGATGTCCTTGCAGATACTGGCCTTCAGTGTACAATTGGTGCGGCCGTACCACGAGGGGAAGGAGAGGGTGCATTCCGCACGAAAGACTGGGTGAACCTCAAGAACCTTCGCGCACAGGAACCGGACTTTATTGCGTTCACATTAGCGGCAGGTTGGAGTTTTCGTGCTGACTCGTTGGTGTGGTGAAGAAATTCAAGCTGATTTAATGTGGCTGTTGAATGCAACAGCTGATGAAGCTTTAAAGGACTCGGGATGGAGTCCCCAGTCTGATGAAGAGAGAGAACGAGCGGTACGTGGTGGTGGTGTGTTTCTAGATATGATGGAAATGTAATTGACGGTTGATGTTGATAGGGTGTGGCTATCGGTGCTGGTATGGGAAATATTCAGGAGGTTATGGATGTTGGACAGTTGATAAAGGACAAGGTACTGTCGATTAGTGTGTGAAGCTCTTCGTGATGTTATTTTTTAAGTCGGTCTTCTATCTTGCAGAAATATCGACGCGTATCGCCATTTTTCATTACAAGGATTCTCATTAATCTCGCAGCAGGTCACGTGAGCATTGAACATGGACTGAAGGTGCAGCTCTCAATTGAAGAAGTTAGGGATGAAAAGCTTCCGAGTGACCTGATTTGTTGGTGTAATTCTTTATTCGTCCATGCAGGGCCCAAATCACTCTTGTGTTACGGCATGCGCCACGGGTAGTCACAGCATTGGTGATGCTGCAAATTTGATTCGTCACGGAAATGCAGATGTGATGGTTGCCGGAGGCACAGAAGCCTCACTTAACGAGATTTCCATTTGCGCTTTCTTACGTGCGCAGGCCTTGTCCACCAAAGTGAGCACGATTTGTGCTTGGCAGCTCGAGCAACTTGATATATTAACCTTGTTTACATGCGACTTTTTGATACAGTTTAACGATCGTCCACAAGAATCATCGAGGCCGTTCGACTCTCAACGTGATGGATTTGTCATGGGCGAAGGCGCAGGTGTCGTTGTCCTAGAGGTGCAGACTTGTATACATTTCTTTCATCCACACTTAGGTGTATACCACTAACGACATTATGGTTGTTGTCTTTGAAATATAGGAATACGAGCACGCTAAAAATCGTGGAGCTAAGATCTATGCTGAGATACGCGGCTATGGTCTTAGTGGTGACAGTAACCACATCACGGCTCCACTTGAAACTGGAGATGGTGCTAGACGAGCTATGGAGTCAGCTATTGCACAGTCTGGGCTTGCTCTGTCAGATATCGGCTACATCAACGCACATGCGACATCAACCCCATTGGGCGATCGCGCTGAGAATGCGGCCGTGAAAGACCTGTTCGGTGAACATGCTAATCAACTTGGAATGTCGTCTACTAAGGTACAAGTCATCGTGCCAAATGAAGAATGCGCTGAAGACAGCATTTACTTACTTAATTGTTTTCCAGGGAGCTGTTGGCCACTTGCTAGGCGCTGCTGGTGCTGTGGAGGCTATCTTTTCGATCAAGGCACTTCACCATGTAAGCTATTAGTGCTGTTCATGGTCTATTGTGTTCGAGGTACTATTTATTGACTTGTGTTCAATTAATGCTGTGCAGAATGTGATGCCTCCTACGCTCAACCTCACAGAGACCACAGAGGAATTCACGTTGAATTATGTGCCGAACCAACCGCAGGAGAAGGAACTACGCGCAGTTCTTACGAACTCGTTTGGTTTCGGAGGAACGAACGCTAGTCTTTTGTTTGCCAAGTAGAAGCTGCGTCCAAGTGTTTACTCGAGGAAGGATCCAGGAGACTACACACCTTACAATCTAAGCTAAGCTGGCATTTGACAGCGAATATCCGCCTTCTCGGCAGGGTCAAATTTCTCCACTATTACATCATGTGAAATGTCACTGGATGATTCGTTTCGACCGAGGCGTTCGGCATGCATTCGCGAGTGTGAAAGCGGATGGTATGCATAGCTACTATTGCGGTACTCCTCAACCTTCTTTCGGGCCATCTGCAGCACATCGACATGAGAATGCTAGCATTCAACTGAGCAAAAGAAAGCACCTACCGTGGTCTCACGCTCCATCCGTGATCTCTCGAGTGTCATTTTTTCCAGTGCCGTGCGAAGCTCACGTTCTTGTCTATAAAACTGCTGCTGTTTTGCAAGCGCTGCGGTGAGTTGTGCACTGAGCTCCGACACCTTTCGGTCACTATCGTCACAGGCATGTTCCTGTTCGAGCAGCAGTTCCTTTGTATCACTCAGGTCTCTGGTCAGTTGCTGAATCTGCAACGATAGAACTGAGCACCTAGCATCCGTTTCCTGTCGACTCTTGTCAGCACGTTTCCTCTCCTCTTTGAGTGATTGTACCCTTCCTTTTAAGCTTTCGACTTCTGCAATTAAACGCACTTCGATCCGTTCTCGCTCGTTACGAGAGCTATCCAAAGCTGATGCTGTTTCCTTCTTCGCTTGAGATAGCTTGTACTCCAGCTCTGCAGCATGGGCTTTCAGATCACGATTTTGTTTGTGTAGTACTTCAAATTCGTTTGAGAACTTGTTCGCACAGTCTGCCTTGACCTTATTCAGTTGATCGTTTAGCAGCTGCACCTTGCGGTGCTGCTCTTCACTTTCGTCTTTTGCCTCGCGAGTCTCTGTACGACGCATTTCTAGTTCCCGTTCCAATGAGCTCACTCGTTCCTGCGTGAATCAATCGTACCAAGGGTTAGCATTATCGCTATCCTTTTAGTTATCGGAGAATGTTGCTGTACGTACGTTCAGCTCGTGTCCTCGGTCACGAAATTCAGTTCGTAGTCTTGTTAATGCGTCCTCTTTTGTCCGGAGTCTTTCGAGGTATTCAGCTTCTAGGTGGCTTGACTGCAACACAAACCAAATACTCCATGGATAAGTAAAAAATGTTCGATCAACAAGCCTATCAATACAATACCACATCACGAGCTTCTTCTGCTGATGTGGCGCGCTCACTAAGATGCTGTAGCTTTTTCTGAAGCATCAAGAGTACAATTACCAGTATCGTTAGAAGCGTAGTTCACACCTACATAAATATCGTCAATTACCTCAAATGCGCTACTCGCATCCTTGGACCGTCGGTTTGCATCGGCAAGTTTCTTGTCTGCCTCCTTCTGGTTCCTCATTACCACCTCCATTTTGGAGCGCAGATCCACGAGTTCTGTACTTAATGAGCTGATCTCTTGCTCGCGACTGCTCATGTCGGCCTCATGCTTGCGGACTACCGAACTAAGGCTGTCCTCCTGGGCTTTCACGTGATCTGCAGCTTGTTGACGCAGTCGCTCGAGTAGTCGTGCAATCTCTCGTCGACTTTGCAGCTCACGTGCAGCTACCTACGCAAGTCAAAAAAATATCACCAACAGCTAAGCATCAAAGTCATAAACGATATGATCATGAGTGCACGAACCTCTTCTTTCTCCAGAATCGCTTCCTCGACTTTTGCCTTGCACTCTGATTCAAGCTAATGCAACAAACACGAGCACCCAGTCAGAGTGTGTTGCATCTTAACGTCACATCAAAAATAAAGCGTTCATCATACTTCAGCCACTGCGTCTTCCCGTGCGCAATACTGTGTTAGTTGCTTTTCCATGCTGTTGAGAACGTTCAGCATACCCTCGCAATCTTGTCGTACTGCATCTAGCTCAGACTGCATTCCATTGTTTCGTTCTTGCATCTCGTCTATTTTCTTATCTTTTGTCTCGAGCGCGTTAGTAAGCTCTCGCAAGCGCACACAAACGTTTTGATAACGCGCGGAGAAGGCTTCGTCTTTGCGTTCATTGCTCCTCTTCATCTTTTCCAACATTTCTTCGTATTCACCAAGTTGGTTTTCTAAAGCACTTCGCTCCTTGCGCACTGTGTCCGTTTGTTCCACCAACGACTCTTTCGCGCTTTCTAGTTGCGCGATTGATGCTGCATACCGCTGCAATTGTCGTTCGCAATGTGTCTTTTCCTCTCGGACTTGCGCACAAGCATCGCGTAGTTCCTGCAGTGCAAGCGTGGCTTCATTAAAATTCTGCCCCATAACCTGCAACTGCTGATCCCTATCCATGAGCTCTTTCTTCATAGCTCCAATTTCATCATCTTGAAGTGACACTTGTTCCATCAGCATGTTGTTCTCTGCCATGAGCACATCAATGCGTTCGTTGATTTCCTGTAGATAGTCTCCACTCTCATGGACATTCATCAGGTCGTCATTTATCTCCTTGGGTTCGTTCTGCATCCTCAACACCATCTTCTCACCCGCCACCTCCAGTTCTCTGCAACCAAACCTTCAATTAACCACACTTCCCACAGTTTCATTGCAAAAACAACTCTTACTGTCTTAACGTCGTATTTTCCCTAGCCAGTCCTTCAGCTCGAGACGCAACTCGATCCATTGCCTTCTTATTATCCACCAACGCCGTCTCCTGGAGCATTAAAATATCCATTATACACCATCATATAGCACTATCAGCAGCTAGAGACCTACAAGTTCCTGTATCTTCAGGTCATAAGCCTGTAGCAGCGGGTTCGTGTACTCAGAGGCCGTAAGCCATGGCGCCAGTCGCTCGTGTGGCTCATCTTCACTCTGCGTCGAGTCCGTCAGTGTCTTGAGTCTCTCTAGCTCTCCATAGCGCTGTAATAAGCCTCGTAACTGCACGAGCAGCCGTTCCGCATAACTTCGGAGGAAATCCCTCTCGTCTGCGAGTTTCGCGCTCTCCACACAGCACCCAGAGACGCATATAGATGGAACAACTGGTTTCACACTAGGAAGAGGCTTTAGCTGTGGATGTAGTCGTCCCTGTGTCTCCAATCGCCGTGATCTCTCTGCTTGAGGCCCTCCATCGTCCATACTTGAACTATTGCGTCGTTTCACAGCATTTTATTTGCGTAAGTTACATCAAATAATGTGGTACACATATCTGCGACATGACTCTCGTTCTGATTCGCTGAAATTCGTTTTATCCACTGGTGACGCGCATTCGATAAGGACCCAAGAGAGAGCTAAGAGGATGCCGACTGTGGGTGTCAAGCGCGACGAGCTGTTCGCGGCCATGGGCCAGAGCTACACGGACGAAGAGTTCGACGTCTTGTGCTTCGAGTTTGGCATTGAACTGGACGATATTACGAGCGAGAAGCAGCTCAAGCAGCGCGAGACCAAGGGACAAGACAAGGACCACTCGGGCCACTCGGACGCTGTGCTCTATAAGATCGACGTGCCAGCCAATCGCTACGATCTGCTCTGTGTCGAAGGCATTGCCCGAGCTCTACGTATCTTCTTGGAGAAGGAGCGCCCGCCCGTGTACACGCTCACGCCTCGTGCTGAAGGCCCGCACCATATTACAGTGAAATCAACGACTAATGTGCGTTTTTTGATGGAGGATAGGGAGAAGGGAGTACTGACTTGTGTTATTATTGTAGTTGGTGCGCCCCTACGTGGTATCAGCAGTGCTGCGTGACGTGCAGTTCACTCAGGAACGTTACGACAGCTTCATTGACCTCCAGGACAAGTTGCACCAGAATATCTGCCGTCGCCGTACACTTGTGGCCATTGGCACGCATGACTTGGACTCAGTTGAAGGACCGTTCACTTATAATGTAAGTGAGCGAGTGATAAAGGGTTGTAGGGAAGTGTTTTTAAGTTTTGTTGTTGTAGGCACTGCCGCCGAACGAGATCAAGTTCCAGCCACTGAGTCAGGACAAGGAATTTGAAGCCAAGGAGCTGCTGGATTTCTACCGCACGAACCCGGATGTCAAGCACATTAAGCCGTACACGGATATTATCTACGACTCGCCTGTGTATCCTGTGATCACGGACAAGAACGGTGTCGTGCTGTCGCTGCCGCCCATTATCAACGGTGAGCACTCGAAAATCTCGCTTGACACGAAGAATGTGTTCATTGAGTGCACGGCCACGGACATCACCAAGGCTAAGGTCGTGCTGAACACGATGATTGCCATGTTCTCTGAGTACTGCGCCAAACCTTTCACTGTGGAGCCCGTGCAGATCATTTACGAGGACCAGACCGTGAACGAGAACGAGCTGACACCCAACCTCAGCAAGCGCTCGGTGGAGGTGCAGATCAAGGACATTTACTCGATGCTGTTCGGCAAGGGTGAGCCTATCAACCTTGACATCGACCGGATCTGCAAGCTGTGCGACAAGATGCAGCTGGATGCCAAGCCCTCAGGCAATGGCAAGACCATTACTGCGGAGATCCCTATTACGCGCTCGGATATTCTACACCCCGTGGATGTGATCGAGGATGTCGGTATCGCTTACGGCTTCAACAACATTCCCCTCACGATTCCCAGCACTCAGACAATCGGTATGGCGCAGCCTCTTAACAAACTGGGCGACCTTCTCCGAGATGAGATCAGCCGTGCTGGCTACATCGAGCTGCTGACGCACGGTCTGTGCTCGCACAAGGAGAACTTCGAGTACTTGAACCGTGAGGACGACGGTCACTCAGCCGTTGTTCTGTCTAACCCGGCTACCGTTGAGTTCGAGGTTGTTCGTACGTCGATGCTTCCCGGTGTGCTCAAGACCATCCAGAACAACAAGGCCATGTCGATCAAGGAGGGCCTGAAGCTGTTCGAGATCTCGGACGTCGTCGTGATCGATGACAACACGGACGTTGGTGCCAAAAACGTGCGGCGTATCTGTGCTGCTTACACGGGCCCGACGGATGGTTTCGAAGTCATTCACGGTCTAGTTGACCGCATCATGCAGTTGCTGGGCATTCCGTCTGAGCTGGAAATGCCTGCTGGTACCAAGGAGTACTACACCATCACGCCTGCAGAGGAGCGCACATACTTCCCCGGCCGTTGTGCGTACCTGACCCTGCAGAAAGAGGACGCTAAGCCCTTGCGCCTCGGTACGTTCGGTGTGTTGCACCCACAGGTGCTGAAGAACTTCGACCTCCTTAACCCCACTTCCGTTCTGGAAATGGATCTGGAGCCTCTGGTCTAAGCTCGAAAGTATCAACACTATGAGAAGGCAGGAGCGAGTGGGCGATGCCAGACGTGATGACATCGCACGAGAGAAGTAGACAACCAGTTGTTGGACCTGTGAAGAACGACATGGCGAGCGAGTATGGCAGGTAATGCGCTGTGATGCGAATCTACGTGTGGATGTGCTTTGTGTGTTTGTCTTGAGTTCATTTGAGTGTTGCAGCGAGGAGAGAGGTGATCCACTCTAAATACGTCACGCACATCCAGGAAATTGACAATGCCAAGTGCAGCATTCATCGCAGCGAAAATAACCTGGATGTGGCTGTCACTTTAATTCCACCATTACAGACTTGTAGAACCAAGTGCAGCAATCACCAGTTCATCGTCGTGCAGTTAACCATGGACGGTGACGCACTGGATCGTGAATTGGCCTCGCTGGCTGATACCATCAGTGTGAGCAATCCGATCACCTTCGGACAGAAACCAACATGGTACAGCATATCCGAGTTTCACTTAGGTCGTGGATGACTGATCTGCGTTTAATGTTTAATGTCTGTAGGCGTACGACCCAGAAGGACACAGAGCTGATAACCAAACGCGAAAGTGACTATGCTAAGACACTACCGAAGAAGTTCATTTTGACAGAACCCCACAATGCGGACTTCGCCAAGGTGGCGGCAGCGGCTAGAAACCCGGTGCAACCTATGCATCCCAACTTACTACTCAATGAAGATGGCAGCAGAAGTAACAATGCAAACGTGGTGACGAAAAGCGGTGAACTTTCGTCGAGAATGGCAAAAGCACCTCCTCCATTGCGCATACCGATTGCCAAGCGCAATCACATGGATGGCATTTTACGAGGTGTCCCAGGAGGTACTGAGCCGATTAGCACAATTCAGCAGCGCTCGTTCGTGTATGACAACGAGATGGACAATATGAATCGCGACAAAGACACAAGCCACCATCGAAAACGTGATGCCTACTCGGAATATGTGGAAGCTCGTGCACGATTTAGCAAGATGCACAGTGTGAACTAAAACGATGGTGTTGCCGTAGCACGAGGAATAGCAAAACCAGGAGCAGATATATTATCTTACAAAAAGAAATGTCATTCATCACTTGCTGCATTGGTCCATTCATCTGATGATGGTAATGGTAGTGCGGCAGCGATAGCAGAATCCGCTGCCATGACGCCATCGTCGCTAGAGTCATTCTCTAGTGGAAGTAACGGGGTCAGGATGGATTGGTCATTGCTATCGTCGTTGGATACATCGTGATCACGAATCACCTCGTGGTCCTCACTGGCATCGACAGACTCGGCTGCAGCTAAGAGCTCATGCGCTTGGTCAAGTAGATTTTCCGTAGGTTCGACCTCACCTTGTGCTTCGATGTCGTCCTTTTTGTCAAACTTTTCGGTATGTTGATCGTCCTGGTCACATTGCTCTTGTTCATGATCTGGGTCTTCATACTCATCATTGTAATCATCTTCGTCTTCTTGGCCCTGTTCCTGCAATTGTCTAAGTTCTAGCTCGATTTCCGCTTCTTGTTGCTGTATCTGACCGTCATTTTGTTCCAATGGCTCTTCATGTTCCCGTGTCTGTTGTTGACCATCAGTGGTTAAGGAATCTAGTTCTTGGTCCTCAAGCTTTGTTTCATTATATTCTTGCTCCAGTAAAACCTCTTCACTTTGGAGCTGCTCTTCTCCAGTCCGCTGTTGAGCCACCAGCTCCTGATTTTGGATTTCACTCGCTTCATCCTCTCCATGATTACGCAGATGTGGCTCGGTTTCTGCCTCTTGTAACAGTGGTTGATCGGCATTTAGTGTTTCATTTTCAAAACCCTCCAGCATCTCATTTCCACCTTCAGCCTCATCATCAGTCGCATTACCCTTTTCGTGCTGTTGAACCAAACCATTGCTCTGAGCTTCGTCTAGCTCCTGATTTTGAATTTCGCTCTCGTCAACCACTCCATGATTCTGCTCAGGCTGCTTTTCCTCGGTTTCTGTATCTACTAGCTGTGGTCGGTCTAATGGTTCATCTTCAGCATCACGATGGTCGGGCTTTCTGGTGCCTCATTCATACCACCTGCCTCATTTTCAGTTGGTTTGTCTTCCTCATCAGTCAAGTCATGTTCATGGTCATTTTATCATTCGATCCGAGATGTGCATGGTCTTCATGCCCCTGATTCCCTTCTGGCTCCTGGTCTACGATGCTGTCTTCTGGGACTTGACGGCCGCTCCTTGTCAATTTTCTTCTTTTGACGCTGCTGTTGTCCTTTAGTATCAATCTCTACCGGATCCGCTTCGACGTCGCGTGCCGAAATGACTAGTGTCGCTAATGACTCGATGTGCTCCAACTATCCAAACCACAAGCGAGTCAATTTACTGTCATAAATTCCACTGCATCATCCTCACTATTGTGCTTACCTGGACTTGAGCATCTGAAAGTGCAGCAACGAGGTAACCACGATGTTCAGCCGCAGCTCGTTTTTCCCGTGAACTCACAAACCGCATCTTCTTCGGACTACCTCCACCTTGGCCTCGCCTTTTCTTCATTTTCTTCTTCACTTGATGCTTTTCTGTAGATTTTGCTGGTGGACTAGTCGACTGATTCTTAGGTAAGTTTACTATTCCTCCGTCACCACGAATTCGCTGCACAACACTGTAAGGGCTCTTCCCAGGCTTCTTCGTGAGCTTGAGTTCTGTAATCGCCCCCATTAGCGCGCCAGTTGATTGGCTTTGGCCAATTTGGGTGCTATCACCCAATGCTGCAAGACGATGCTGTGGTTTTGCTTTTGATAAGCGATCAGCAGCCTCTAATATATGTCGGAGAGCATGACCACCACGTTTAGCCGTGTCTTTCTGCTGATAAAGCTCTCGGAAAAATGCTTCTTCTCTCTGTTGGAGTTCTGGACTACCATCGTGAATGCCGTCCGGGATACGAAGAGCATCGTTATCACCTGATTCAAATGATTCAATGCGAGGAGGCAGCTTTGGTGCTATAGGCAACGAATTCAGCGTACTACGTGGTCCTGCTTTGAACTTCTCAGATCGGCGTTCGTCTGTTGGAACTGGTTTCCACGCAGATGCTGGTGGCTTCGTTTTGCTCATAGTTGTGCGAGCTCCTCTCATTAATGGACTACCTGAATTTGTGGTGATCAATAACAGCGAATCTGGCGGATCGTCGAAGTACTCAGCATGTCTGGGTATCTCACGCACAGGACGCAGTAGTGCTGGAGCACTTGCACTAGTTCTGATGCCGAGACCATTGGCTTCAAGTGATGCAGTGGCGTAGTCTGCATACACCAAGCAACAACGTTCACATACTCCCACAGTTTTGTGAAGAAATATTGGATCTTGGCGGTGGCGAGCAAAATCCTCAGCGCGTAGCGTTGGGTGAATGTATCGGATCACGGGTGGCACAAGTAGTTCTCGCCCTTGCCACAATTTCATCGCCGAACTAGCTTTTGGTAAGCTGGTATCATCACTACTAGAGCTAACAGACTTCAGATGCCGGAGGATTCCAAATCCCACACCACCAGCTTGTTGCACGACGCGTTCATCAGGTGGCCACTCAATCGATACTTGGTTTTCTTCGTTTACACGCTCGCGGAGGAATTTTAGCACGTGATGGAAATGTGCCAGGACGGCTTTGTACGTCGTAGGCAATAATGCACGGTGTGCTACTACCTGAGCGCAACTTGCACAGCGCATTTGTCCTGGACGGGGTTCTTCATCTACCTCAGGACAACTAGAAGAACTCAGTGATACTGTTCCACCACCAGAACCTTGTGCAAAGGCAAACGTTGGGACTTTAGCATCGCTTACAATGTCCAGTGGCCTGATACTCGTTTCACCGGTTGGCATGTCAGGTGCGATCATGATCGTCGAAGGACCCAACGGTGGTTGTAAACGCAGTGACGAGCTCCACAACAACCACAATCGGTCATCAGAATCCAACTGAAGACGCAATACCATCCGCGCAATGCGGAACTTGTGGTAAGATACGCGAGTGACATGGTCGACAACCCGCTCACAGACTTGTTGAACCATGCCAGGAAGCATTGACCCTCGCACTGGTTCCGGTCGACTGAGTGCCTCGGCACCACCACCTTCCTCGAATGTCACACCGCGCTCATATACACTGAAGCGTGCGTCGTGAATTGCATGCATATTCACTCGACGTTCCAGTAAGCACAACTTGGGTGACCAGATCGCGCGAAGAGTAGAGTTTCGAGCTCCTTTCGGAAGTGAGAACTGTTGAAGGATTCCCGTAGATTGAGTGATCCAGGTGAAGATGAGTGCGGGATATCCGGTCTTTTGAACAAAAAGTCACGGAGTGCCTCGATGTCAAAGTATTCAATTGCAGGACTGGTACTCTCCGCCTTAGGCAGATACAAGTAGTACGCTACGATGTCCGTTGTTGCTTTGCGTTTGCTAAATGAGTGTTCAATATGTGCCGCGGTAAGGTTTGCTCGATGTTTTCGTTTGATACGTCCACTTTTGCGGCTCGTGAAGTACCATGCCGTTGGCTGCGTGCCCCGATATATCACCGTAGGTGGCACACTTACCCGTGGCCCACCACCAAGATCGTCCGTTGTCCATAGATAATGAAAAAGATTCTCCACCAAACCATCACCTTCCAGTGGAAGTGGTGTCGCCATGTCGAACAAGATGGTCACGCTAGTCTTGGTCAAGAACAGAGCGTTGTTGGTCACAAAACATATACCATTAGCAACAAGCTATTTCAAGTCATCAGATGGAGTTTCAAGTCTTGACATCATCAACCAGTTCGGGACCCTGGTAGTAAATGATAATCTTGATACACACTCAAGTTACAACCGATCAAGCTCGAGCAATCATGAGAAACAACCAGCAAGGATCACCAGCAAAGTCTCGCGCAATGGATCCGACATACGGAGGTGCTGGATCATCGACAATTGAACCGGAACCAAAAGGACAACAAGATTTACAGCATGCTGTGGATCTGTACCAGAAGGGTATGGAAATTGCACACGGGGCCACAACTTTTGATGACCACTGTCGCGCTATTGAAAATTTCAGTTTGGCCATAGCAATTCGTCCATCGCAAGCTCGCTTCTTTCTCGCTCGTGGGAATGCATTTCGTGCCATCGGAGAACTTGAACGCGCTGCCAAAGACTATGGATCAGCAATCGCACTTGACGACCGCAGCGCACTTTACTACGCGAACCGTGGAGCTTGTTATCGTAAACTCAATCAAACGGCGAAAGCTCTAGAGGACCTCACCAACGCGATCGAGCTCGATGGACGCAAGGCACCTCACTATTTTAACCGCGCGCTTGTGTTGCATGATGCTGGTTTTTATCGCGAAGCTATCATTGACTTCTCAAAAGCCCTCGAAGATGGATCAATCGCTGCAGCAGGGAATAATGCTGGCACCTCAGGAGGAGCAAATGCAGCCTCGTCACTGTCTGGCGGTGGAATCGGTATTCGGGTCGAGTATCGCGCTTTGCAGACTCGAGCTAAGTGCTACAGGCGACTAGGACACTTTTCGAAGTGCATCGAAGACTTGCAGGCAGCTATCAACTTGGATCCACGGAACGCGTCAGCTTTCAACGCTTTAGCACTCGCTCACTTTGAATGCTGTGACTTCGAGCTCGCTGCTGAAGGATTCACACGAGCTATTGAACTCAACCCGGGCAATGCTAGCTACTACAGTTATCGTGGCTTGTGCTACTACCGCCAAGGCCAAGACGCTGTCGCAAACCAGTCGCAGCAAGCGAGTTCATCAACTACGATAACCAGTGGAGTAAAGCTTTTTGCACGAGAGTGTCTGGCTGATTTCAACAAATGCATACAGCTCGATGGTCGTGACCCGCAAGCATACTTTTATCGTGGCTCTGTTAGACTTGCATTGGCCTTAATCTTGAACAAACACCTGCAGCGTCCACAGTTAATGCAGCAACCAAGGGCAACACAGACACCAAAGCTGTTGGTTCACCGAAAGCAGCCATTAGAGGCCTGAGCGAAAAGAATGAATCTACCACCAGCGCGGTGGTCGCTCCAGCCTCCCCTGTGAGCTATTTGTCTCCTGCTGAGCAACTGGAAGCAGCTTTCACTGACATCGAGATGGCCTGTACGCTGTGCCCAAGCGGTACACATAATCAGATTGGCATGGCCATGATCTTGCAGCTGAAACAGAGATACTCTGAAGCACGGTCCATGTTTGATGCAATCGCGTCAAGTTCTCCTGAAACCCGCAAGAGCGTGTTGGTACAATTCCATACAGCCCTTTGTTGTCACGCTCTCGGGGATCGTGAGGGTGCCTTGGAATTGCTGACAAATGCGCTTGATGTACTCCCAGACGAACCTAACCTTCTCGAAGCTCGAGGGCAAATACTACAAGAGCTGCGGGTTCATCTTCTGGCACTTGTTGATTTTAGCCATGCGCTGGAGTTTTTGGAATCACACGACCACCCCAAGGCGAACACAAACCAAATCCTTCAATTGCGATATCTGCGTGGCGAAAGTGCGCTCCGACTTGGTCGTTATCAAGATGCTGTTGACGACTGCAGTGTTGCTATTGCTGACGGCTTCAGTGCTGACATGGCAGTATACAATGCCCGTGGCATGGCACACCGTGGTCTCGGCAACTACGATCAAGCTCTCTCGGATCTCAACGTACGTAGTTTTCAAACTAGTCAGCACTGCTCTGATGCTGATCCCTCCCTTGTGTCAGGCTTGCGTGACTCAAGCACCGAAAAATGACATCTTCCGCTTTCACCGCGCACTTTGCTTAATGGAGTGTGCTCGTTATTCTGAAGCACTACCGGATCTCCATGAGGCTGCAACGCGGAACACCACCGACACAAAGTACGCTGGAATCGCAGCCTATTCTTCGTTCTCGGAACTCATTATTTTCGTTTGCAGGCTGCTATACTATATGGGTCTGTGTTATTTCCACGAGCACCAACCCAGCGAATGTTTAGTCTTCATGAAGCGAGCACTAGATTGCAAGCCCACGCAGGAATTGCTCCCCGATCTGTAAGTTCTCGACCTTATCAGTCATTAACCTGCCATCTCATGCTCTTGCTGTGGACAGATACTATCACATGGGACTTTCGTACGCGCTGGAAGGTCAGAACATGGACGCTGTTGAGCACTTCACTAGTGCCTATGATCACTCACTGCTTCTGCAAAAGAGCATTGAGACAGGAACCAACCAGGAAGGAGAGCCCCACGAACCCAGTGACAACCAGACCCAGCAGCAGTTTCATGAGGCACAACTCATGTATATCCACGAGCGCGCGAAAGCCTTGCAGCTGGAGCGATACCACGCTGAAGCTCTTGCAGATTTTTCCTTCGTGATCTCGCAGCAGCCCACAAACGCACACGCGTACTTCCGTCGTGGTTTCGCCCATAAATCACTAGGTGATTTTAATGCTGCAGCTCACGACCTTCAAACAGCCCGTCTTCTAGATCCAAACAACCTCCAACTTGTGGTCAACTACAAGGAGTTGCGAGATGTCGAGTGTATTGTCCTCTGTGCACCAGGGGAAGAAAAGTGCTTCTAAAATCAAACGTTGTACCGGTTCTCAACAGTGTCTCATGACTCGTCGCGTATCCATTAAGATCGTCTCTTCATAGCGAAATCGTTTAAGGCTTGCAACTCACCTGTGAATAATAGGTGAGTTAGTGAAGAATTGGTCTAATAGACACCTCCTTACCGGAGCTGGCACGATGGGCAATGTCTGCACTTGTTGCAAGTGGGGTCGTAGGGGAGTGGATTCGAATTCGAGTACATCGAAGAAGCTAGACAAGACAGATACATGGTTTGAGCAAGATTCTGTGCCGCTTGTATCTGCGAGGTATGGACTTGATGATATTGGGTCAGATGAAGCTGACGGCAGCCTGAAGAGAACAGTGTTAATACGCTCACCGAGGCCAACAAGTACCTCAACGAGTATCATTGACGAACGCTCAAGTCACACATCGCGTCACCATTTGCAGCAACATGAGCAGGAAGAGCATTATCACGCTCGCAGGGTCAAGTCAGCATCAGTAGATTCCAGCAGCAATAGTCGCCACAGATCCAGGCGAACGGATCGTGGTGATGATGAAAAACGCCCTAGGAGCCGCCACCGCCACTCACTCCAAGGCAATGACAGCGACAACCGACCACACCACAGCATGAGAACTGCCAGGTCTTCATCACTTGAGGTGCAGGATAGTACCCGAGAAATGCGATCTCCATCTTCACCCACATCCCCACGAGTAACCACATATTCTCAGGATACAGCATTGTTTGCTGATGATGAAGTTGAAAGTGTAGACTCCTTCGACAACACGACGCGATCACACAGATCGTCATCGACATCGTCATCACCAAAAGCATCATCGAGAAGTGGCTCTCCGCAAAAGAAGGAACGGTACGGCAGAAAGCATTACCGGGCGAATGCCAATCGCAAGTAGGCACCTTATTTTCAACCAACACATATGCACAGCACCCACACAGATCGTTTGCCCATTTTCACTTGTTCATTTGGTTCTCTCCTTCGCCTCTGCATTCAAAAGCATCGCACGTCGGGCAACTCCACAACTACTTACATGCATGACATGGACTGACCAACGATTCACTTACACTCACGTAGGGAGCTGCCATCTTAAAATGTCGAGCGCTGTATTGCTTCCGTCAAGTGACGTAGTCGAAGGGTGATATGCCGACCTGTTCTGAAGTCTGATCATTTCGGCATGGAATCGATGTACTGGAGCAGCCGCCGCTCTGAAATACTACCATCCAAGCCTGGAATACCACCGCCTTCGCTAGCAACGAACTTGAAGATTGGTTCTTCGCACTCGTAGCCACCGAGATTGTACGGAGCCTCCGTAGGTGTGTAGATGACGCCGTCCACCTCGTGCGTGACGCTCTTGGCGAACTTTGTCAGCATGTACTCAGTCTTTGCCAGACGGAAATGGTCTTTCATGCGCACTCGGAAGGGTTCCTTCGCGTAGTCAAACGACTTATCCTGCAAGAGATTCGCATACAACTTTGTTATTTTCCTCGACTCTACCGAAAAGTACCAAAACGTACATTTTTGCGTGGAACGATAATCTCGTTCTGTAAGCACTGTAGCCGCTTCTCCAGTTTTTTCTGCCAAATCGGTGTGCCTTCCAGAAAGATGATGTCAAATGCTAAGTATCGAGCCACTTTCGTGTCTTGGTCTTGGTCTTCCACGATTAATCCGTCAATCAGAGTGTTTACTTGGAACTCGTTCTGAATTATCAACAACGAGAATCTAGTTAAGCATTGTATCTGAAGGACTGTCAAATGTATGCACATACCGGTGCCCTTCGTCGTGGAAACTTCATCTCAACCTTGGTGAACGTCATGTCTCGAGACACGACGTACGTCCCATCAGCAGTCACGTATAGGAGACAGCGACGCCTGCAATTACACACGAAAAATTAGTGATCACACTCAGCTATTACTTTCACTAAACAGAATGTACCCTCGTGCCCGCCACGTAACGAGGTACGCCTTGGTCAAGCAACCCTTGCGTTTGTATGCTCCTTCGGCGACGTGTGTTGCTGTAAAAGGGATAGTCTACGCTCATTGTGAGATATCCATACCCATAACTATCCTAGTGCAATCAGCTTACCTCGCATCCAGGGAAACCTTCAACACCAGTAAGCTTCTCAAGGGACTTGATTAGCGTCTGGTGCTCTTCCGATGAGGTTGCTAGCGTCTCGCCGTACATCAGAGGCTCCACTTCATCCATCCACGAACGAATTTTACGACGTTTTGCTGGCCGTTGGTCCTGGCGATCCGGTGGAACATACATCGGAGCTTTATACACCGGAGGAGTAGGGAAACTAGTAGGCGTGTTTGCCCGCCCATTGTCGACCGGCGATGCCTTTGCTGGAGCTGCACCGGCCACCACAACTTTCTCCTTCCGCACAAACTTGTTTGATCGGTCTTGCTCCGTCAAAACTTCGTTACCTACCGACGATTCACTCTTGCGCTTACGAGTTTCATCATTTTCCCATCGCGGAGGGGCAGGAACTGCTAACTTCGTCGACTCCGACGGCAGCGTGCTAAAGTACTTGCGATACAACCGCTGCATAAAGCAATTCAGAAACTCGCCACAACTCGGCCAATCACAATTTCAAACCATTCATACCTCAAGATAGTGCCTTGAGTAGATTCCAGGCTGTGTCGAGGCTGCAAATTCTTCTACTGCAACGTCCAAATTCAGTCCGCAATGCTCCACCAAAAAGCTTCAAGTGTCATCACCTTCACTTAGCTTCTATAACGATGCACGTACAACCACCTCATTGCCACGCACCTGACAACGAGAAAACCCACAAAATTGTAGCCATCGACACCGAAAACAGCCACATCCATATCCTTCCGCTCGCCCTGCATGTGATTCACCACCGCCTTACAGAAAGCTTCTACCATCTTGTCATCGTGTGCATCCCGATCCTTCTCCTCTGCCTCTGCTACATCTAGTCAGTCTCAAATCCTCCTTATAGCCTCAAAATCACCCTACATCGCCTACCTTCAGGTGTATCGACTCGCAGTTTCACATACTGAACGTCCCAATCATCCCATTCCCTGTCACATCACTTCACAGTCAGAAAGCCGTCTCAAACCAAAATCCACTGCATGCCACGCACTTGACATCATGGAGAAACGTGTCGCTACCCGTAGCATCGATCACGAGTCCCACATTCACCACAGAGCCCGAGCGTGTGTCTGCGATGAGTTTCTCCATGAGTGCGGACGGCGCGTAGTTTTTCCTCGCAGAGTAGTGGATCTCATAGCTGCAACAGCATAAAAACATTTAGTTTCGTGTTATAAGCTGCGAATTAACAGCGTAAGCGATGTATTAACCACGTACATAGAGGAAAGTGGTGCGCGAATAGGCAAAATGGGTGCGCTCTTGACGCGCGTCGTGTACTGTGGTGTGCGCTCGAACTGCTGCCAGCGTGCAGCGTCCCAGTGCAGCAGCTTACGGCCGTTGCCGTTGCTTTGCTGCTGGGCGGCGCGCAGCTTGGCCGCCACCTCAGCGCGCGTTGCGTCGTCGCTCATGGTTGCTTCAATGGTGAGAGAAAGAGGAGTGATGGTCAGTTTCCTTTGGGTAGGTGTCGTTGCTCCGAATCCTTTGGTGCTTTCTTCCGGCCTTTCCCGCCAAACAGAGCCGGAGAGCAAAAAACCTCGGGCTACTTCAAATTGAGAGAAAAACCTTGATCGAAAGATAGAGGTGAAAAGGAGTGATAGACTATTCATTATGATTTTCAAGTAGTTATTAGAGGAGCATTCATTTCCACGTCGTGATTCTTTCGGAAGAGTGACGTAGCAAGTCATTGCCAACCTCACACGCAACATGCAGCGCGTCCTCAGGACGTGGCGCAAGTCGCGCTCAGCAAGTGCCAAAGAGGGGCATGAGGCACGTCTGCATGATATTCTACATATAGAAAGGATACTTATCTATTGTATGTGGCTGGATTTCTATCACAGGAGTTGCAGGAGGTGCTGACGAAGCTGCGCAAGCTTGGCCAGCGCAGCACTTTGGAACAGGTGCGAATCAGACCGCGCTGCAATTGTTTTTTGTTGTGATGCTTACAATTTGTGGTGGACTGTAGTTCAAAGAGTCGTCTCTAGTAGCCAAATTGAGGTCGCCCATGCAATTTCACGGTCTTGGGAACATGATCTTCAACAACTCTAATGACAACGACGAGGAGGTGCAGAAGGCGCTGCACGTCTGGAAAATTGCAATGGACAAAGTATCTATCTGCTGAACTGTGTGGGTTTTTGTGTGTAAATTCTGATTTCATTCTTTTTTTCTTGTGCAGGGGAGTGAGAAGGCCAAGTACAGCATTGCCCTGTGCATGAAGAAAGGCATTGGTACGGTGCAACCCCGGTAGACGGAGCTACGATAATTGACACTGAATTGCTTAATGCAGGGTTCCCGAAGAAGGATGTATGGGGGCTACAAAGTACTTTAAGGAGGTGAGAAGGTTTTTCAGCTTGGTCTACCTGTGATAGACTAACATCTTGTCAGTTGGCTGCTACTGGACATGGATGGGGTACTTTTGCATACGCTGACGCATTGAGTAATGGTCAAGGCACGCGGAAGAACGAGAAGAAGGCGTTCGAGCTATTCAAGAAATGCGCTGAAAGTAGCATCCCTCCATCATACTTGAACGTCTCCAACATGTATATGTCTGGAACAGGAACGGAAAAGGCAAGTAGATAATTCGTACCTGGTGAAAACTGTCAGACGACGCTAAGTGATATATGTTGCCCAGAATGAGCAGGAAGCGTTGAAGTGGCTTATTAAGGCGGCGGAAGCTGGAGACCCCACTGCAAAATCCCGATTGGGCGAGTACTACGCGTTTGGCAAGGGTGGTGTACAAAAGGACCAAGCTCGTGCGGTTCAATACTACAAGGAAGCAGCTACTGCGGGTATCATTCGTGCGCAATACAACCTTGGCTACCTCTACCTTACTGGAGACGGCGTGCCAAAGGATGCATTGCAGGCTGAGGCTCTCTTCCGTAAAGCTGCGGAGAAGGGTTTTGTAATGGCGATGGTAAACCTCGCACAGATGTATCGTACGGGCTACGGAAAGGTGCCCAAGGACTTGGAAACCGCTCGCAAGTGGCTAGAACTGGCCGCTCCTCATGACCCAAATGCACAAGAGCTATTGAAGGTGATGACTGAGCATGTAGATGCTACACAGGATACCACGGCCACCAAATATTGACGTAGTGCTACGATTTGATTAAACTTTCTTCTACTTGTAGTATTAAGTAAATTCTACTTTGCCTAAAGGCTGAAGACGGACATGAACGCCTGGATGGTGCACACAGTGCAGACGATGGAGCTGACCGCGAGAATTACCCAGGCTATGAATTTACGACGGTCTGTGTTGGGCTTATCACGCCGGATGCACACATAGGAAATACACGGCAGGACGTATGAGATCAGAAGACCGACAGTAGAGCCCATGAGATTCCAAACGACTGCCACACCCGGAGAGAGAAGCGCAAGCGTGATGACACAGGACATGATACCGACAGTGAGTAGCACATGCACGACAGTAGACTTAGATCTCCCTCGCACCGACATTTGTGCTTGAAGTTTGAGCTGCGCTTCTGCTTGAGGGCAAAGCGCTATATCCTCTCCCATCGTTTCTGTTTCATTTTCTGAATCCGTCGAATCGGGTGCATCATACACTTTGGCACGTGTACGCATGTAGCTGCGGATGATTTTGGCCAAACGAAGCAAATTGGCGCGGCACGGCTGAATAATAAGCGGTAAACTCAACTGTATCGTGACTAGCAAGCCAAGTCGTCCAAGATTCACAAGGTGGTCACTGTCACTGAAATTGTTCAGGATATCACCTTGCACACCGCCTTGTTGTCGAAATGCGAACAGGTATCCCATAATACCAACCAGCATGTAGAACAGCCATGTGGAGAACATCGTAGACGCAACAATCTTTTTCAAACGGTGACGTGTGGGTTTGTGGAGTTCGCGATACACTGGTAGGACGTTAAAATGGCAGAGAAACGACACGGAGATAATGGGGAACGCATATGCGGCATCTGCCCAGCTGTCGGGAACCAATTTGATCGGAATCTGAGGCTCCGCTTCGACTTCCTGGATGTCACGTTGCTTAAATGTCACGTCCGTGGCTCGGATCGTAATAGCAATAGCCAACACTAGCACCGACACGAGACTGAAGATGGATGTAAACCGTAGTGCATCCATCGACCGTGCCAGAAGCGCCGGAGATACGAGCAGCACACAAACGATGGTCAAGACGTTTTGTTCTGCTTCAGAGATCGGTCGATTGTACAGGAATTTCGCGCCCAGTGATCCCACCAGATCCTTCGTGAGGATAACATACGCCACAAGTGTAAGAAGCGTAAGCACCACGAGCAATACGACAGTGATGCGTCCTGCCCGAGCACCCAGTGCCTTGCGCACAACTTCTTCGTATGAGGCAGCGCGTCCACGACGACTGCAACTCACGACGACGTAGAGACTGAAGGTGGAGGCGGAAGCGGCGATGGTCGTGAAGATGAGCGCCACGATGAGCCCGCACTTGTCGAAAGCGAAGGGCAGCGACAAAATGCCGCCGCCGATGATTGTGCTCACGAGATTGAAGATCGCAGATGGCGCAGTGGCGGTGCGCGTAGTGGCGTGTGGTCCTGGACTGAAGAACTCGTGACTTGCACGGTTGCGTTCATAACGGTACACGCCTGTGTCAATCATGCTGCCCTGCGAGGAAGGCGGCGCAGTCTGCATCGTGACGATCGATCTGACGAAGAGACGGCAAGTTGACGAATGAGCCGATACAGATGTACATAGAGTGTTTGAGCAATGATAGGGTGGACTGTTAGGGGAATGTTCTAGTGGAGCTACACTAAAACTTCAACTATGGCGGTTGACCTTGGTTTGTATCTGGAATTGTGCCTTGGAAGGTTCTTCTCGAGATTCCCAAGGTCCCGTAGCAAAGAGCGTGAAGTTGTGGCCTACAGCAATGGAGACGATGGGCCCCACGCCATAACTTCGGAAGCTGCCTCGGTCCACGATCCCAGGTTCTGCCAAATCAGTTGCCCCGACATCGGACCCTTTTCGTCCTAGACAACCCGATGAGTTCTGACCCCATGTGTAAAGTTCCCGTCGACAGCTAAGGCGCACCCGTGGTAAGACGACGTGGCAATAGCGCGACAGCGGATGTGACGTTGACGAAACGTTGGAATGCAGACTGCAAAATGACGAGATCTAGTGAGTATCGGAAAAATTCTAGAGACACGAAAAAGCACCTTACTTGGGTGTGCCGCATGCTTTTGCTTGCCTAGACCGAGCTGGACAGCATATATCAAGTGTTAGAAACGATGATTGGAGTTCTGAAGCCGAAAAATGCGATGATAAACCTGTCCCTGAAGACCACTGCCGAAAGCGAACACGAAGCCACCATCAGTGTCGTTGTTAAATGTTGAAGAGACTCCGGATATCCTCCGAGGAGCCCTGGCAGGAAACATTTCTTCTCGTTCACGTGCAATGCATAGTGTGTGCCAGCTACCGCAGCACACGGCCAATACGACATGTTTTTCAAGAGCGCTTACCATTTGGGGTGAAAAGCATCATCGTTGCTTCCGAGTCCAAGACGCCCACCATCACCACAGCCAAACGTGTAGAGCTGTCCATCAGCAGTTACAACTGCAGTGTGCACGGCTCCACAGGATACGTGAGCGATGCGTTTACTTTGAAGCGACTCAACAATGGTAGGACTTGGAAAGCATAACTGTAAATGCTTGTCTTTCACTCCAGCACGCTTACTTTCTCCCAAGCCTAACTGGCCACTCCAACAGCTACCCCAGGCATACAATTTTCCTTTGTCAGTGATCGCTGCAGTGTGAGTGTTGCCCACGCTGACAGCAATAACTTGCGCGCTTTTCAACGATTCCACGCATATTGGCTCCTCTGTGATACTCCTTCCTCCATGTTCACAAGTATTTGTCCCAAGTTCACCATAGTCTCCCCTGCCCCATGTGAAGCATTCACCCTTCTCCCCCACCATGCCAACATGTCCACCAGTTCGACCGCATGCAATGTGCACTATAGACTTGCTTGACAAATTCGGGATCAATCTTGGAAACAGAAAGCACGAGCTACCTCCCACAGAGTGTGCGCTATTGCGTTCATTTCGGTCATTCTTGTTCAGCTTCATTTGTTCTTGCTGTTGTACTCTTGGTCGCCCTGTTTCATCAAAGCTTCATCAAAGATGGCACGTCCAGCGCCTCCCCAAGCAAACACTTGTCCATCTTCGGTACGGGCGAACGCAAAGTTTGCATCAAAACCCTTTGGCATTCGAATAAATTCAAATGGTCAAGACAAAGCGCGCTTTGAAATGAAATGCATCTTTACAAAAGCAATATGCGTACCGAGTATATGTTCGTGACGTGAGCCCCACGAAGGCTTTCAATCTCTGTGGGTGTCTCGCAGGTGCAGCGATGACCCAAGCCAAGCTCTCCATTAGTGTTGGATCCGAACGCAAATACCCGCCCAGAAGCTAGAATAGTAAATAGCCATCGGGAATTGTTAGAGGCCATAGATGTTGAATGGATGGAGTTATGTTGGTGCTGACCTAGAATTGCATCCTGTTGTAGCTCAAACAAACGCTGTTTTTCCAACTGAGCGATAATTTCAGGTTCATGTACCCAATCTTGGACACGACCAATTAACTCCAACTTCTTGCCACTAGTAGGCAAATCCAATAGCGTACACGCTGCATTCAATTCGTCCTTTCGCCATACAGACACGTCAACTTCTCGCCAGAAATCTCGTGTCTTCGGTAGACTGCGAATTGCCACACCCTTACAAAAACAATCATCATTCCAGTAAGTCAATGCTACACTCATGAATATTCATTCACCAATAATCAGTTGCACCTCGTACGAAGGTAGTTGCTCGCGACTCCAGATCCGTTCGCGCTCTTTTGCGTCCGAGAGTCTAGCGATCCGTGCCTTCCGTCGCACACTAGCTCTTTTATTATCTCCATTTCTGCCGAACTCGTCCTTCTCGAGTCGCATGTGAGCGCGCAGATCATCTTGTAGTGCATCCAATAGCTTCATTGCACGCAGCTCTCGCATCCGTTCCAATGGATTCGCCGCCATGCTGCCCTCGCGTCGTTTCGTGACACATGGCTACACAATTTTCATTTTGTGGTGCACGTAATTTACGATGAACTCGCTTGGACTCGAATATGGCTCCTCATCGGACGAGGAGGACGAGCATGCACGCCCTGCTGCTCCTCCTCAGACCCAACCTGTCGTCGTTGCTGCATCTTCTCCAACACCAGTCCAAGTTTCAGTAGGAGAAATCACTACCAAATCTGATGAACCCCCTGTCGAGCAAAGCGAAAATACAAAAGAGTCCGTTGATTCGGTGGAATCCTCAGAAGTAGATGTGTCTATGGACGACGGGGATGAAGAAGCGATGCTCTTGCGTGTCGGTATTCCACCAGCAGCCGCGCCATTAGCAGATGACAGCGAGACACAGCAACGTATCGAGCGGTTTTTACGGGTACAGAGTGAACGCGGACAGGATTTTCAGACGACATTGCAGGACAAGAAGGAAGTGCGCAACCCATACATCTTGGAGAAGGTGGTTGAGTATTTTGGCATTGATGAGCTGCAATCCAACTTTTCTCCTGATGTTTTCAACCCTCGTGGTCTGCCGTTGCATGAGTACGCTGACGCTTTGGCATTAGAGCAGAAGAAGCGCGCAGACGCTAGAGCACAGCGTCAACAACACCAAAGGAGTAGTGAAGACCCTCGTCAGATTCAATTTACATCTGTCAACTCAGGCTAATGCTGTTGCGAAGTTATACGGCAGTAACAACCGCAGATTTACTTCCCAGTTTCTCGTCTTGCTTCAGTTCGATTCGTCCATGGCCCTTACCGAGACCACTGCTGCGTCCATGTGCGATCGAGTCTTGCAGCTTTTCGAGCATCTTCAGATGGGAAGACAGCTCTTGCTCTTGGTGCTTGATATTCGTCTGTGCAGAGGCTATGAATGCATCCATTCGGCTGAGCTGCTCATCCGCTGCTTTTTTTGCTCCACCCCATTTAGCAGTTTTACCACGATTGCGAGCGAGCATGTAGCGCTGGGTCTCCAAGTCCGCCAGTGCATGTCTACTGCGAAGTAGTTCACGTTTTAATTGTTCACATAACGCAAGTTTATCGCGAGCTTTCAACTTCAGTTGTTCCGCGTTGCTGCAATGCAAACATGGTAATGGCAGGGTGTGGATTTGACATCTTGATATCAACGCTGTAGTATCGATTGTGTGTAGATCCAACGGATGGGCATAGCGACAGCGTCCCAACTTCTGAATGTTAGCACAAATTCCACGACGACCGAACGAAGGGCAAACTGAATGCTCGATCGCTGATGGTGTAATAGGAACTCCAGATGCTGAATTTCCTGGTTTGGGACTGGTTTCCAAAGCTGTACCGACTCGAGAAGCATCAGGCTTACGTCCATTCTTCGGGTAAAGCGCTCGAATTTGGTCAACCTTCGAGTAAAGCTTTTGAAGTGATATATGAGAACATGGTGGTAGCAACGTACATTTTGGACAACGACGAAGTGGCTCGTTCATCCGTATAATTGAAAGCGGGAACGGCGGTACAGTACGCGAACTTAGTGCGTTGCTGTCGCCGGATATTGGGTGACCAACCTTGGCCACATTGGCATAGTTGATAAAATATTGTTTGAGAAAAATGTCATGAAGTTTTTCCAGGCATGGCATTAGCTTGAAAGAACATAGTTTGGCCAACTCTTCAAGCCCTTCCTGCGTGTATCCAATCTAATTGTTAACCAGGTACAAGTAAGCATTTACGTCAGGTTGGAGGAGAACACTTGTAACTCACAAACAGAACACACAGTTGAGCCGAATGTCCTACCCGTTCTTGTTGGCAAATAAGGAGCAACTTGGTTCGAACGAGATTAGCAGATAAAGGCTGCAAGTGAACTTTAACTGCTTGAGTTTTGACTTGCTCTGCGAGTTTGTTCATATCCGGACGCACGAGTAGAATCATAAATGTCTTTTTCTGATTTGCTTCTGCTAGTAGCGGGACGAAAAAATGCTGCTGTACGCTTGGAGCGATACTGTGCACGATGGACTTTAATTCACAAACGTATTCGCCCGAATTCGTCAACCTACCTTTCGAATCGGTCAATTATCAAAAACGAGGGTGTGCCCGACTTTGAAGCACTAAAGCGTTTCACTGCGTCCTCCAATTTGCTGGGCAGCACTCTGTCACTGAAGAAGATGACACACAAAGTGTCAGAAAAGCACGATGTCGTTTTCTGATAACTCACACATATTCGCCAGCATTGAATGAAGCAAACTGGCAGGGTTGCTCGAACGTTAGAGACGACAGTGTCTTCTTGAGGATACCAGCAAACGTAGATTTACCAGTACTATGCCCGCCCTGAAAGCACACCAATTCAAATCGCTACAAGAATCAAAACGACTGCTAGAAGGAGAAGAAATCCTACGCTGATAATGAAGTTGGTGAACGCGGGCATGATATCTGCCTCGGTAGAGTTTGTGATTGCACCAAGGCATGCTACTGCTGACGGATTGCCCAGGAATCGTTCGATCGTATCAGGTACAAGACGCTTCTCCCTGTAACACGTTTCCAAGCTGTTATGGTCATTTATTAGGTATTTATGTAGTCGTTGCGTGTACCATTCCACGGCGGAGTCAAATGGAAGAGCTGGACAACGAGGCTTCGTTGGGGGTACAAACGAATGATACAGTGCGTCAACCTCCGTCCAGAACCCGAACGATACCCGCCAGTTCGACTTCTGCGGTGATTGTTGGGTTGGATGCGAGTTTGTCGGCGTTGGTTCCTTCCTCATGGCAAATCTGAAGTTTGACGCCAAGTTGAAGTTGCAGCTGATGGATATACTCTCATTTTGCATACATACAAACACCAATATGTTCCAACTGCCGCTGAAACGGTGCGATGCGATAAGAGAGGTCTTCCTCTTATTTTTGCGTCAAAGGATCAGGAAGTTCGCTCACACCACCATCCCCTCTCTAACTCCGACGTGTGTCATTCATTATGAGCCTCCTGTCCGCCTCCCGCCTTTTAACCAAGCGCACTGGCGCCTTCGCACTGCCTGCTGCCGGCCGAAGCGTGTACACCAAAGGCCTGGCGAAAGATATGATGAATAAGTCGTGCTACAGTGGCGTCAACTTCGTTATCTCCGAGGATGCCACCGTGTTTGAGGCGCTGAAGCGTATGGCAGGTATCAACCTTGGCTGCCTCGCTGTGAGCGGTGAGGATGGCAAGTTCGTGGGTGTCGTAACGGAGCGTGACTACCTGAAGAAGGTGGAGCTCCAGGGTCTTACGGCCAAAGAGACGCCTGTGGGGCAGATTATGACTCAGCGAGCCCGCCTCATCGTCGCGGGGCAAAATGAGACTCCAAGTCAGCTCATGACCAAGATGCTTTCCAGTGTACGTTTCCTGTAATTGACTTGTAGATCACCACTGTGCAGATTTTAATGTCTTGGTGCGTTATGCAGGACATTCGTCACTTGCCTGTTATCAATGAGGACGGAGACCTCATTGGCATGCTGTCAATCAAGGATCTAGTGCGCGAGATCAACCGCGAGCACGACGCCGACATGGACACACTCAGCAACTTTGCAATGGGCCACGGCGGCCACTTTGTGCTGGACTAAATGCCTACAAGATTCAGTTGAGATATCTCCACACCGCTCGCGCAAGTCCTCTGGGTCTTAGTTGATTTGTCAAAGGTTCCCTTCGTTTGCGCTGCCTTGCTCGTACTGGATCGATCCCGAGTGAGGTTTCACTTTTTCGCAAGGAGACGCTGGACTAAGATGAATAAATCAAGCGCACACACGCAATCACTATTGACCTTATCTTTATGGTTTAATGACGTGCTGGGTTCTCGTGGAATTCCGCTGGTTCGATGGCCACCTCGGTGCGGTCTTCGACCCGACCACAGTACGCCAACCAATCTCTCTGGCACGAAAGACTCGAAGTCCACCCGATCGTTCCTAGGCACGCGAGCTGCAGACGCTACAGACCTGCAGTTGACTGGTGCGTTGCTGACTCAACGTCCACATTCCGTCCACTGATGCAAGTAAGCCACCCAGCAGCAACACACAGTGTGTTACACCGATCCTTGCGCGACTATCAACTACACTTTCGTGTACCCATCCATTGGATCTGACTCTTTTCTGGCTTGTCAGAAGTTGCCGTTGAAGCGAACAGCCAATCAGATCGCTTTGTTCGCTTGTTCTCCCACTCTCCGTACGGATACGGACTGCCCCGCAGACTGTACACTCCGCCATCATTAGCCTGATCAAGCAAGCTTAGCTGCTCGAGCATTCTTCCCCACGCGCGGCCCCGTGGTCATGAGCGACCGCCATGACGCGGGCCCCAGAGCGTCGCTCTCCGACGCGCAGGACGCAAGGCTCCAGCTCGTCGGCTACTTATCCAGTGCGCTGTCGCTCACTGGCACGCTCTACGTCCTCGCACACTTCGGCTACGCCCATTGGCGACTCGAGACTCCGCGGCATCGGCCTTTGCCGTCCCAGTTCCAACGTTTCCGCCAGCGCAGACGCGTCGACTTTATGGATAAACTCGTACTCGTGCTGGCGCTCTTCGACTTGGTCACAATCGCTGCGCGAGCGGTTGGACGTGGTGTTGTACGTGACTACACTCTCTGCAGGGTACAGGCGTCAATTATCCAAGCAGGCAATCTTGCCAGTTGCATCTGGATATGCTGCATGGCTTACAACCTCTATCGCTGGATCGCCGGAGGCGAGTCAGACGCCACAAGACAAAAACGATTTCCACTGTTTTTAGCTATTGCAGTGGTTCCTGGAGCGGGATTTGTCGTCTTCCATCTCATGAGTAGGACATTTAATGGTGTGAGTGGTTGAGTTTTGTATGCTCATGTCTGGATGAATTTTACAGCCAACAAGTATGGTGACGCCACGTTCTACTGCTGGCTGGACGAGATTCGAAATATGTTCCTGAACTTTTACCTCTTTTATCTGCTCATGATCGTGTTCAATTTTGTGCTACTTGCGCTCATCCACTTCAACATGAAGCAACGAGTAGCAAGGTGTGTGGATCTAGCTGGTAAAGATGAACTTTCGTGGATTAACTTTGAGAGTGTTTTATAGGCATGATACTGTCGAGGCTGATACATCGTCTATGCTGATTCGCCGCAAGCTGCTGCTCTACATTGTCGTGTTCATTGCTCATCGCACACCGATGATGATCTACCGCAGTACGTGTGTTCTCTAGTGTCACGCTCTTGTTAAGAAAGTGACGTGGTATATTTTGTCAAGTTTTTGAGGTTAGTGGAATGGACAGTCTTAGCGTTGGTGTCGCCATGCAGGTGATCCAAGATTTAAACGGTTTCTCCAACTCGATTGTATACGGCGGAATTTGCCGAAGACGTGTGAAGGAGGTCCCACCACCGCGCGAACGCGAAGCTGATAGTGTGTCTTCACCAACCGAGAGCATTATGGGTGGACACGTCGTGAAAAAACGTGCTACCGTCGCGGAGGACGATCATGAAGCTATAATATGTTCATCAGCGAAGATGGGAACTTCCTTGACACAATCAGGTCGTAAAGTTTCCTGTGAGTCAGACAGTGGAGAATCGAGTGCGGACAGGAATACTCATTCTCGCAAAACTCACGCAATGATTCAGGAAGAGCATGGCTACAGTTACCGCACTTGGCAGCAGCGCTTGCAAAAGCGATTTTCGCTGCTTCATACGCCACCACCGGCACCAGTGGAACCGAAAAAGATTGCGATTTTCACGTCCACCTTCAATATGGGCGAGAAGGATGTCAATGAACACGAACTGGTAATGTTGAACTGGTATTAAGTTTTTGAACTGGGCGTTGACTTACTTAATTATTATCTTGCAGCGTGAATGGATTCCATTAGGGCAAGACGTATATGTGATTGGTGTCCAAGAGTGCATGGATCTAGCAGACCTGCAGATTAAAATCCTACGCCACCTCGTCTCAGGATCCACCGGCAAATACGTGCACTACTCCCGCGAAATAGGCAAGCGAGCTACGGCTTTAGGATATCACGGCTACATTGCGCTCTGTATTTTTGTGCGAGCTACAGCTGTCGCATCTGGGCGCTTCAGGATGCCCCACAGGCAAAGCAGCAACAAAAATGCTCAAGAAGTATTTCGGGGCAAATCACTACTGTTATTCGGTCGCGCATCCAACAAAGGTGCGGTTGGCATGTCATTCCGATTTGATGATACCTCTTTTGCTTTCGTGACATGTCATCTAGCGTCGGATTCGTCAAGCTTGAAACGAGCTAAGCGCAAGAAAAGCTCTTACACCATATTGCAAACTCAGAAAGGTGGTGACAGCTCCATGGAATCGAATCTTCTCATTAATAATGGAAGCATAGCACGGAGTAGTGACGGAGACAGTGGTGGTAGCAAAACTTTCGTAGCTGAAGGGATGACAACGGAGGCACACCAACCGCCATCCAAAGTGGAACGTCGTAACCAAGATGCGATGGAAATTCTTCAGCAGCTGTATTTGGACGAAGAGGACTATGGCTTTGGTTTCCCACATCTGCATCACCACAGCTTTATTCTCGGTGATCTCAATTATCGTATGACACGCCAAGGAGCGACACCTATGGATATGCTGGAGCTGCTCGTGAATGCTGGAACTGAGCACCACCAAACATGCGAAGATGTTTACACTCTGGACTTATCCACCCCGTGCTCTCCAGCAATTCTTCAAACATCGACAAGCGAGTTATCTCTTCAAGCAGATGAAAATGACTTTCGGCAATGCCTAACACCCAAAGTGCAGAGCCCAACACCGATTGTAGTGGCCCGGAGGAGTCACAGACACGTCAGGGGGCGTGCAGGTACATCAACAAGTAATAGTGGTAGCAGCTCCGCACCATTCCTGTTGCGAACACTTGTCGAGGAGCACGACGAACTGTACCAATTATGCCGTTCTCAGCAGCTTTTCCACGGGTTTCAGGAAAACGAGATCACATTCTTTCCAACATTTCGCCGCATACGAGGACAATCACTGCGAGAACCCTTCGATGCAGTAACATTCCAGCAAAATTACTCACTTGTAGCTGCTCACGGCGGATATCGAGTACCGTCCTACACGGACCGCATCTTCTACAGCTCGCTTGCTGGTGTGCGGGATTCCCTTCGCTGCCTGTCCTATGATTCTTGTGAGGCAGTGACTTCATCGGACCACAAGCCAGTGTCTGCGTGCTTTGAGGTATCGCTATTGGCATCAACACAAAAGCCGTCTACAGCATCAGCCGAGGACTCCTCGTGGAATGCGAATTCGACGGACGCCAACCCAACGATCCTTCGTGCTGATCGTACACTAACTTCCGCCAGAATGAAAGATGTGCCTGGTGCGTGCGAACTCCGTCTACGGATTGAGTTTCGTTCTATCCACTGGATTGATGCTGTCGACTCGGCGTTATTTGACCGCGCGGAACACATGCAGTTTGGCTTCCTCTTCCCATTGCCATGCGAAGATGTCTTTGCGCCACAGCGCAAGCTGCACGAAGTGGCAGAGCACTTAACGTTTGGTGGAACGGATAATGGGAACACAGGTGGCATGGGCTTCGCGTCCACCGTCACGCCCACTTCAAATTTCCACACATTAAAGTGGCACGAGTTCGTCAATGGTGGACTTCGATATCACACGATGGCAGGAGCAGTGGGTCGTAAGCACGTCGCTGTGGTGCTTCGCTCACTAGGTCGAGGACGGACAATGTCAAAGACGTCGTCAGCTTCACGGTTACTAGGAGGGAGCTGTTCGCTTTCACCACATACTAGCACCACTTCAATTGCCTCCACATGTTCACCAACACCTCACAACAGTTCTGTTGGCTCTTCCTCGTCGTTCGCGTCGGAGATGTTGTTTGGTCATGGCACGTTCTGTGCCGAAGGCATGACCAGAAAGCGCGATGTGTGTGTACCGCTTACGCTGGGCGGACGATTACTTGGACGCCTTCAATTACGGGTGTCGCTGCAAATGCGCCAGAAGAAATGACGTTCTTATCCACAACCGCAATAATCTGTTGAAAAGGAGAAGCGGTATCATTTCTTGTACAATAGTAGAAATGAAATATAAGTGGTATTGCAATTGCTGTAACGGGGTTACACGTGAGGTTACCCTTTTCGTCTGTACACTGCCCGCCAAGTATATACGCACACCCACGTTTGTGGGTGTAACTCACTCAATTTTGTGAGTTGAGGCTCGCTGTTTAGATATGTTATTTTCAGTATATCCTCGTACCTCCTACATCTGTTAACAACTGGAAGTTTGCAGTTTGTAGAGGGGTTTGTATACAAGTGACTACTTTGGACCACCCGTCCAGTAATACGCACACTATGAACCATACTAAAACCAAGATAAACGGAATGATGGTAATGGGTATTATCCTAGTAGTGCGTCTTATTGCCGTTCTTCTCAATGACTTCTTGGCAACGTCGCGGCATTGAATCAACCAATGACCGCAGAATCTTTGAATCAATACCTTCCCATGCAGCTTCAATTGCCACACGCAGCTCGGCAACGCTGTTGAACTGACGACCGTTGTGGTAAACACGACGTGTTAAAATAGACCAGAGATTCTCGATGGGGTTAAGGTCTGGGGATCTTGGTGTCCACTCCAGTACCTGGACCCCTTGCTCTTGGAGAAACTCCAATGACGCCTTGGACGTGTGGATAGAGGCACCATCCTGCTGGTAGATGAACTCTGTTCCGTAGTGTAGGTGCGCATACGGTAGAAGGAACTCCGAGACTGTATCTATGTAGTCTTCAGAGTTCTGCCGTCCCGTCAGAAATGCAATCTTGGTCTTACCCTGTGCGCTGAATCCTGCCCACACCATACAGGACCCTCCACCAGCCTGACGGCGCTGACGTTCGCGTGGTGGTCGACGTAGATCCCGCCAATAATTCTGGAAATTGTCTGGGCCGTCAAGGTTCCATTTTTTTTCGTCAGAAAATATGATTTTCTCCCATACACTATTGCCTTCTGGATGCATGAGCATTTTCCATGCCCATGCCTTTCTTGAAATCTTGTCAGCCTTTGAAAGAGGCAAAGTGCTGTTCAATTTAGTATAACACAGCCAGTCAACGTTAGCAAGTACACGCTGAATAGTCCTCACAGAGGGGGTTAGATTAAGCATAGATCTAAGCTGCGGCGCCGTAAAATCACCAGTAGACGCTGCCCGAACGAGACGACGAACATCTCGTTCAGTCATGATGGGTGCTGGTCCCATCATTTTGCGAGGCTGTTTGTTGACAACGTTCAACACACGCCGAACAGCGTCTGTCGAACGCTTCACCTTTCGAGCTATTTCTCTAATGCCAACGCCAGCTTGGCCCAGACCTTCAATCTTACCCCGCTCCCGTTCCGTCAGCGGTGAACCTCGACCCATCGTTTCTAGAAATGGCCCAAAACCATTCAAATACCCATTACCATCATTCCGTTTATCTTGGTTTTAGTATGGTTCATAGTGTGCGTATTACTGGACGGGTGGTCCAAAGTAGTCACTTGTATACAAACCCCTCTACAAACTGCAAACTTCCAGTTGTTAACAGATGTAGGAGGTACGAGGATATACTGAAAATAACATATCTAAACAGCGAGCCTCAACTCACAAAATTGAGTGAGTTACACCCACAAACGTGGGTGTGCGTATATACTTGGCGGGCAGTGTATGACACAAGGGTTACCTCTGTTGAGGAGTGTGGACTCAGGTCCACTCATTGAGCTAGTATCTAGCGTTAGCTATAGGCTATAGTGAGGTGCAGGTATTCGCACCGTAAGCGGCAGAGCCGCAAGATCAATACATTCAGTTTGCATTTTATCCAGTCCTACGGACTGTGTTTGGGTTCTCCGATAGAACCCTCCCTTTGACTCCCTGAGTCGTACGTCTTCCTCTGACGCAAAGCTACGGCAGCCCCGCTGCAATTGCGGTCACATGTGATGAATTCGTATTCATCCAAACCGGTTTACTCGAACTACGTCTTCTGGTCAGACTGTAGAAAGGTAGTACATAGCAATACTTGGTGGGCGCTGCAAGGAACCTCAAACAATTTCCGTCAACGTAAAGGGGATGCTAATCCAGGAGACTGGTTTTGTTTGGTACGTCGATCACCTTGGTCCTGGGTGATGTGTATCTTGTAAATAGAAGAAACTCAACTCAGATGGACACATTGTCCTCTATAGGACAAATCCAGTGCATGTCTTGATCTGCAGCATAACACTGGCTGAAGAAAAATTCATCGTGGCGACTGGGATGTGGAATGACACCAGTGCAAAGATTACCTGCGTAAGATACCGATTCACGTATCCATTCGAGAAAGTGTCTGTGGTTATTCACTAGAGGAGCCGACAGACCCAATCTCCACCGGTTAGCACCAATACATCTGAACACGAAACCTCGCTCATATCATGCAGATATTGTCGCCATCAATACCGTCAAGTCGACAAATCTCACCGATTTATTCGTGTCCTTCGAAACTCGGGTATAATATTGACACGTGGTACATCAATTGTCTTGCGTAGCTTCTTGGTAGCAGCTCTATCGTTTTCGCAGGCACGCTGCTCTTCGCAATGTTAACTCGTCCACACACGAAACTACTATGCTATTTGGCGAACTGTCACCTCATGGATCCTTGCGGTGTGAATGACGAAAAACGAGTACCACGACGAATTTGCAGCACTGTAAAATTCCTGTAGTTCACCAATCAATTCTGTTACGATTCGTAACTTACAAAGTCGTCTTGGTCCTTTGTTATCGCATCCCCTGACGGAGCACCAAGTACAAGGTGCACAACTCGCAAATCAACAACGACAAAGTTCGAACCGCATAGCGTGATCCATTCCTCCATCGACCCTCGCATACGAACGCTCGAACGCCTCGCACGACAAAACTAAAGGTGTTTGTTGGGCTGTCGCCAACGGCTACATTATCACGAGCATGTGGCGATGTCTCACGTGCGCTCTGCTGCACACAGAATCTATTGTGTAATAAGGCGGAGTCCGGCGCGAGCTTGACTATGTCCAGGTATTTTTTAACGCTGGGCCACAAAGAAGGTCGTTTTCCCCTCGTTGGCCGACCAGCTACATACACGTACACGCGTCACATTGACACGCAGCGAAACAGTCGGGGGCCCGCAGCAGAGAAACGCAGTGGCGCCCACTTCAAGGAAGCAAAGAGGTGCTTCATACTAACGAAAGAGATTTTCAGTATTGAATGCTAACTCTTGTTTATCCGCTGTATTCGCGCTCTGCGCTGCTTGAAGCCTTTGCCGCTTGTATTTTCACTTTAAAATAGTTTTCTGGCTGCATAACATGAATTGCTAGCCGCTGCGATCAGGGACGTTCTCACCGCAGGTATTTTCACCTTGGATCTATTCATTCTTGTTGCTATGATCCGACTTGGGCTTCGCTGTCAACTCTGGAGACGGGACGTCTTCACTATGACAAGCTGAGCAACACCGTCGAGCTGCATCGACAACAGTGTGTCAGCAGAAAGCTACAAGCGCTGGAGGGATATGATAAAAGGCGGTCGCGTATCACAAGAGAGTCGCTAAGCAGCAGGGATTCTCGCAACCGTGGCTATCACTGGTCCCATGTCTGTTTGCAAATAGCAACGGTATGCTAGCGTGTGGCTATGGCGCCGAAGTTCTTAGTTGAAACCCTCCGCTTGGTTGCAACGCTTGACTTGAAACGCAATTGTTTGGTCGGGCATATGGTCGAATGTTAAGTCAAGAAAACCCCAAACATTTAACTTGACAAAAGTTGGTATCTAAACTTTCACGTGACAGAAGCGGTGTATTTACTGAATACAAACCTGGAGTTGTTTTTGTCGTTTCATAGATTGTCATCGTTAGCGATCGTTGCCATCATCAAATCTCGTCCAAATGTGAGATAGATGTACCCCAAATTCGAAGTGCAATGCAACCACTCAAACAGAGCACTGTTCATGGGTTCGAGACCCGGTGGCAATGACAAGCTACTACAGCTTCGGTTCCATCTGAACCACTGCTCGCTGAACCTGGCGTCGGTCACCTTCTCATCTATTTATTCAAGGGAGGCACCAAATCAACATCAGTCCTTCATGACCATCGGAACCGAACCCAGCAGCATTAAAAAAAGGGAACACATTTTGTTCAACGTGCGTTTCTCCCCACGATAAGACTCGTGCTTTGTATAGTCACATCGTACCAACTTGTGTCGCGTCCCGGCGTCTAGGCCGAAACACAATCTTCCGCTGGCCGTAGGCTCCTCATTCAGACATTTTCGCCCTACGCGAAATTCACACAGCGAAACCTCCGACCGCCAAGCGGACTTGACGTCTTGCTGCATAGACAAGAAGAGGAGTTTAACGAGCTCTCTTGTCATTGCGACACGGACAGGCTTCACTCTTCAATGAGCATTAGATATCAAGCCCAGCCCGTGACGGCGCCACGCGCGCTTGGCGGCGATAGTCGGCAGGTGTCGCTGGCACAACAACAAGATCGATTTGATTGCGAAACCTCGACTGGGTGTTCCCCAGCATCACCTTCCTTCACCTCAAGTGGCAGCCTGCTCTCGAAGCCCTACGGCGACGCCGTCAAGGAAGCCACGGCACTGACGATGCAGCCATCCATTATCAATAATAACACGAACTTCCTACAGCGCAACAATAACAGAACTGAGAGCGCACTCAAGGACGAGCCTCGTGCGGATGACCCCGCAATGATGGCCTCATCATACGAGCTGGACCACGACATGATGAACATGCTTGTCAACCTCAACGCTGGTCCGCCACGCGCACCCGTCGCTAATTGGGACTTTGAGACCGCATCTGCTGAGGCACAGGCTCTCTACGACCCGGAGACGCACATGTCTGGCACGAATAACCAACCCGCGCCTTTGTCGGGGCTGATGATGATGACGCAGTCTACAAACGCAGACATGACACACACCATGAACATGGCGGTTTCAGTGCCAGACTTTATTGACAGCGGCCTGATGACAACTAGTAGCAACAACAATGTTAGTCAGGATCCATTCTCAGGCATCGACAGCAGCTTCATGATGCCGTACCAGGACGTCGCGACCTTGCCAGTGGGAGATTTTCCGCTTCACGACGGCTCCGGGATGTACAAGCCCACATTTGAGAATACGAACGTCACAGGCGTCACAGGGATGGACCAGTTTACTTCTACCAGGTCTCACGTTGTGGACAATCAGCTCGAAAACTCCGTCCCATTTTTCGGCAGCAACGAGCTCGCACATGTTGGCCCGACTTTCCAGGATGTCATTGGCAGCACCAACGGAAATCTATTTAACGACGTGGCTCAGCCACCAATCTCCTCGATGGCGGACATCAACAGCGGCTTCGCAATGCCAGATTTGTCGATGCAAGAGGACGATGATAGCGATTGGAACGGGTCCTCTTCTGGTTTCTCAACCGTCTCATCATCACCAATTGCCAACAAAGCCGCTCCGACATCCTTGTCGTCGACTCTAGCGAACGCAGCCGCACAGCTGGCGTCGTCACAGACAGCTAAGCCCTCTAATACAAACAGCGGAACCAAGAAACCCAAACGGATACGTCGGCTCTGCTCAGTATCCGGATGCGGTAAACGCGCACGGTCCCAGGACCTGTGCATTGCACACGGCGGAGGACGCCGATGCATGGTCGAGGGGTGTGAGAAGAGCAGTCAAGGGGGCAACATGTGCATCAAACATGGAGGTGGTAAGCGCTGCAAACATCCAGGTTGTGACAAGGCTGCTCAGACCAATTCACTCTGCAAGGCACACGGCGGTGGTCCACGTTGCCAATTTCCAGGTTGTACAAAGAGCTCTCAAGGCGGCGGTTTTTGTCGTGCACATGGAGGTGGCAAGCGATGCGCTGCTCAAGGATGCAACAAGGGTACACAGCGTGGAGACTTTTGCGCGCTACATGGGGGCTCTCGGTTCTGTGAGATCACAGGATGTATGCGCAACGATCGCGGCGGTGGTTTTTGTGCGCACCACGGCGGAGGCAAGCGATGCAGTATTGCAAGCTGCAACCGCTCCTGTAGACGAAGTGGGCTGTGTTCTACACACCTGCGTCTGCTAGGACATGAGACTGACAGTAATGTCGCCAATGTAGAGCCGGCTGCGATATCGGTTGTTATCCCAACCGGCACGGGTGTGACCTCCGTCTAGGAACCCGACCTCACAGTTATCACCATAGGAAGTGGGGCTGTCAGCGCCTTACATAGTAATTATGTTATGAACTTGACACTAAATGACAAGCTAAACGTTTTCGTACCGTGAATCTTGGACCGAGCGCTTTGATGCACTGTAGGTATCGACGCTTGACACGACTGACGAAACGATCCACCGTGATTTGCATGGTGCTTTTCTTCAATTTGACTAAAAACATACATACCTTGCTATGAAATTGTGGCTGGACATGAGGATGATGGAGGTTGAACATCCACAGCAGAGAAGTATATGGGAGTTTCTACAGGTCGAATATCCGCGGCAGTGGCATCCGTGCTGAATTTGTCAGAATTATAAATGCTCGTTCTCTCAACGCGAGTCCGAGACGTCTGCGCGCGTACTCATAGCTCAAGGTACAGGTTGATTAACTCAGTGGCTAAGCACCGAGCTCTATTGTGTCCTCAGAGGCGATAATGCCAGTGTGTCATTGCCAGTCCAAGAACAGTGTACAGTATCTATCGGAATTTACTTCCAAGCGCTTAAGACATGGCCTCAGTCGACTACAAGACGAATTGAACCACGCAATTGGGGGTGTTTGCGTCGCTCCTACACCAACCCGGCGCAAGTATCGCCTCAATCGCACAAGTTATCGATGCGACCTGCACCATAATTGTTGGTTTTATTGAGTCAATGACAGCATTGAATTTAGTCATGATTTGGCTCGAAGGGACCTTTTTATGACCGATTCCCATTTCAGAGTGGACCAATACAAGTACAGTCGTCCCCCCCCGTTATGCGCAGGAGTTACGCGACAAAATGTCAGAGTGACAGTAAACCTATCTGTTATGATTCGCCCACAAGTGAAGTTTTTATCTAACAGATATGACGGGGTATTAGAATATTGCGGTGCCCATAACGGGGGGACGACTGTATGTACATGCGTTGTACCACTAAAAAGTGTTTAGAATTACAGATTTAGAAACGTCGGAACAGATTAAGGGGTAGGCTTATTCGTGCAGCCATGCGAGCAGCTACCCAGCACCACACACTTTGTGGCATTCATAGCCACACTCCAGATGTCCACTCGACAGGGCTAACCGTCTTCAGCTAGATGTCACGACGAAATGCGCTTTGTGACCGCAACTCACATATTCCCGAAATGCGACACGCTGGGAAAATGCAACACACAGCACAATATGATGGTCATGACCGGATTTTCTAGACGGTGCTCAACACAACAGCTCGTGGACTCCATGGCGTAGATCACAATAGTTGTCTGCGGGCCTGATCAAGTATGTTTAAATTCTGAGGTGCAGAAGTACCAACTATGTTATGACTTGTACCAGAATCGAAATTCTCAATTAGTCGACAGTAGATGTTACTGTCAATTGTTGTTTGGTAGTGAAGCTTACAGCTACTGTAGCAGGAGGCAGACAAGGAATCGGGCAGAACGGTTTAGAAGGCTGTACTTTTCACTGTCCATTGTCTTTCTGTGTCTACAATATTGCATACCAGGTAAAGTACATTGGTAAATGCAAGCAGTCGTCTGTACACCTCCATGATGACATGAAGGGATAGTCCAGTCGGCAGGGGAAACAAAGCAGGCTTCGGCGGTACAATACATAGGTACATACTGTTGTATTGCAATACATGTATCAATACAAAGGTATTTTAGCTTGCGTCTATTGGCCCCATCATCGTACTGCATCATGCAAAAAGCTGTCCCGCGAACTGGTCATTAGACAAATCAACCTTTTACATCACCATTAACCAAACAGCCAGAAACCTCTTGTTGCTTGAGACGGAGGCTCCTTTAATCGAAACAATCATCTCATCGCATGCGGTCGATGGAACTGTTGATAATGACAATCATCCACGTTAGCTCAATATATTAACCGCTACATGTAGACCTCTTTAACCACAACGAACAACATCTCGGATGCAACGTTGCATCGTCGCGTTACTGATTCAAATTAGACATTATTTTAGAAAAAAACAACCTAAAGTCCCATTTGGTGCGTCAAATCTAGAGCACCTGATGTTCTGCACATCTCGTCTTATGAATCGCCGGCCCGGCGACCCCCTCAGTTTCAGTTCCAGTTCCGCGGGAAGCCCTCAGTCAAACAGGAAGAAGCAGCCCGGAGCCTGGACACAGCCAAGATGCCGCTCGGAGAGAAGCTCGGCAAACCCTTCGAGATGCTGTCGCTTATCGGCCGCAAGCGCAAGGACGAACCAGGCGAGAACCACCACCGTCTCAGCGGCGCCGAAGCCCGCGCGTACGCGAACGCCACGGGCTCCACCACCGCCGGCTACACGCACAGCTCTAGTCACAGCCACCACGCGAGCTCCAGCCACAGCCACAGCCATCGCTCGAGTGCCAGTAGTAGCTTCTACCCCGGCGTGAAGTACGAGCGTATCACGCCGGCCACACAGACAGCGCCAGTTGTCCAGTACGAACGGCTTACGCCGGGCTCCGCCGCTGCCTCCACAGCTCCAGTTCCTGCTGCATCTGCTGTCACACATCCATCGCCCTTGGACTACGAGGCCGCGGCACGTGAAGCGGCCTTCCCTAGCCCAGATTTGGTGCCGTCCGCAGCTGTCGCTTCCAGTTCCTTCCGGTCCGCGCCGTCCCCTGCCCTGTCGTCACTTCCTTCACCAGGAATGCTTACGCCGCTCACGCCCGCGGTTGGCGTGACTCCTACTCCTGTAGGACGTAGCCCAGTTGTGGACACTATCCGTCCGTTGCGTCCACCGCGTAACGCTCAAGGACAGAACTTACCGAGCCCGGCTCAGCCTCCTGTCGGCCCCGCTGGGACGCCGTCCGCACCATTCTCGTCAGTGATGGTGGAGTGGATGAGTCAATTGAGAACACCAACACCGGATGTGACGCTCTTGCCGTCTCCTTTCGACTTTAATAAAGACACACCGACGCCCATGGACACGAACAGCATGGACTTGCGACGGCTACAAGACGCGCTGCTGCCAACGCCCCCGCCGGATGTACATGATCAGCGACAACACCCGAAAAACTCGGCGTACGTGACAACACGTGGGCCACGCCCATTACTTGAGGACATTGCGTCCTTGTGTCGTGATTTGAATTCGCAGGAACTATCAGGCTCTAATAAGGGAATGATGCCGTCGTCTAGTGGACAGATGGAAACCAAGTACACGACGCTTCCAGCAAGACCACTGCGTGCTCGTGAGGAAAGTATCGGCAGCGCCTTCTCGGACGACGGAGAGAGCCAAGCCAAAGTACTAGCCGCGGCGGCAGCGCTCAGCAGTGTTTCATCGATGGGAGTGCCTTGTACCCCATCGTCTGCCACATCCACCTCGGGCACGAAGGGCAAGCGGCGGAAGATGTGCACTGCTGAAGGATGCCAGAACTTGTCACGTTCACGAGGACTTTGCAAGGCTCACGGAGGAGGTCGACGATGCAGTGTTGAGGGATGCTCCCGTGCCAGCCAAAGCGGCAGCCTGTGTATTACTCATGGAGGTGGCAAACGCTGCACGGTGGAAGGCTGCGTGAAAGCTGCGCAGTCGCGCGGCATGTGCAAGGCGCACGGAGGAGGTGTGCGCTGTCGTGTGGAAGGTTGCTCAAAAAGCTCGCAGGGCGATGGATTCTGCCGCTCCCATGGTGGTGGTCGGCGATGTGGTCACCCAAGCGGTTGCTCCAAATGGGCTCAACGCAACGGTATGTGCATGGCACATAGTGAGGGCAAGTACGGTAACAGCTACCGTGGTCGTCAGCACCGAATGGAACAGCGTGAGGGCTTAGCCCAGCAAACTTGATGCGAACACGTGTGCGTGTGAAGAATACACCCGCTAGCACCACTAGCACTCACGAGAGGCCGATAGGATCTGCCAACGAATCGACTGAGGTGCAAGTACCATACGAGGAGATGCTGAAAGTGTCGAGGTCTCCCCTCGCACTATGAAAGCGAGTGTGTTGCCCACGAATGAAGTGGACCACCCGCCTGATTGACTGTCCGGCGAATGCCGTAGTGTCGATTGTTTACGTGTATACATTATTTGTTCCTTCTACTTCGTTTCCAACTCTTTTCTTGAACGAATCACGCTGCGAGGATGAAGGTGGGGGCTTGTCGTGACTTGACTGTGAATTGTTGATACCTTCGAACAGCGGAATGTTGCTTCGACCAGCGGAACGTCATTAACTTGTAGTGTGATGCAGGTTTGCAAGCCTTGCCCACACACATTGGATACTGCACTGTCGTGCAGTAATCCAGCTGGCACGGAGTAGAGTCTATGAGTTGTGGACTGCTCTATCTTCCTGTTGGTAAGTAATACCTAACAGGTGATTAGCTCTATCCCGAACGGTAGAGATCATCGTGTAGAACAGATAATTAAGAGCAAGCGATGCAGGGCCCTACAGGCAGCACCGACTTCCTCACTTTCGAATTTACTCGGCAATCATCTTCTAGGAAGTGCCAGCTTCCTCATTAAGGTGTTCCTAGTTTTCTTACCCGGAACGCGTTACAAAGTCGACTTTAGTAGATACCGTTCTACCCAAGAAAATGGAAACCAGATCTCGCGCGTCAACCAGCAATACAATGAATACGGCAACTACAACAAATCAACAAAGTATTGCCCAGCCTATTTTCACACCAGTTCTTCCTCCGTCCATCACGTCTACATCGCACGCTGCACTAATTAAATGGCGTAAGGAGCGAAAGGTATACGAAGATACCATGCTTGCTCGCTGTCAAACGACAGGAGAAAATTATGCCGCAGTGACTAGATCGGTGAAAGACTCGTTCGACCCTAGGCTGTTGGAAGCGTGGTGTCGCCTTCGGTGGAAAATTGAAGTGGATATCGTCAGTGACGACAAACTCCTATTCGAAATTGACAAGATTGTCAAGTCAGTTAAAAATGAGACTCTCCCAGATGTGCAAGCACTGTTCAAGAAAGAACTGCAGTTCAATCTAAAAGAAACCGACGTGAGTGAACGTGTGCTGCAGTATTTTTTGTCCTGCGACCGCATCATCGATGAACATGGCCTGCAAGCCTGTTTTGACACAGAGGATGGTACAAAAGAAAAATGTACTCTGCTTATCAGCTCTCTTGCACCTGAGACACTCAAGGAGGATGTGAAGAATTCACTTCGCTTCCAGGCACCTGATGCCAAGCGTGATGAAGGTAAACTTCATGACCTCATTCTCGCCAAGGCATTAGAGCAGGATAAAGAATTCCGTCGATTAAAACGACAACGCTCTGTGGATGACAATACCGGTTCGAGCAAGAAATCAAAACGCACAATAGTGTTGGAATCATCGGGTGAAACCCAAAGAGCAAATCGCAATCGCGATAAAAATGTCAACAGTCTCGAAAAAAGACAGACGTTACGAACACAGACGTCAATACCGGAGAAAGGATGTCTGAAATGTAGTGGTCCACACTGGGTGGCAAAATGCCCTAATGCCACTGACACCGAGAAAAAGGAACTGCCCAGACAGTTCCACAAAAATAACGCTAAGACAAATATGAAGCGGCTTCGCACAGACAAATGAAATGGGGCGGGCACTATTTTGCTGAATGGTGTCCTCCGAAAACCATATTGTGCAGATACCGGTTCGGATAGATGTCTCATGAGTGTGGAGATGTTGAAGCAACTACATGAGGCAAGTGGAAAACCCTTGGAGATAACTACACTCGCCCAACCTGTTGAAGGCCTTGCGGTTGGGTCAAAGCTGATAGAGCTGTTGACCTGGTCATCCAACTTCGCACTGCTGCAGGCGTTGTAGAACTTCAAACCCCGGTGCAGTGTCTACTTATCGATGGAGATGATGATGAATTCATCCTTGGGAATGATGTTTTAGCATCGCTCGGCATCGATATTGATAGACAACTCGAACAATTATCCCATTCAAGTGGGGATGGTGGCAGTGATCCTTACACTGAAGTTAATGATAGGAGAACTGAAAATCCTGATATCGTGGAGATTTCGGAACAACTGACCAAACTTGTTGATGATGCGATAAAGAATGGATTTCCCGTGGGTCGTAGACAGGAATTGGAAGAAATTGTGAGGAAACATGATATTTGGAGAATTGACCTTCGGAATGACCCTCCAGCCAATGTTGAACCTTATGAAATTCGCCTGAAGCCGGATGCAAAGCCATATCGATGCAAAAACAGAAAATATGCACCAGCTCAAAGTCAATTCATGAGGGAATTCAATCGGAAATTGGTTGAACTAGGATGGGTCTTCCGCAATCAAAGCAGTCGCTGGGCCTGTCAGGCGCTACCTGTAAGGAAAACAGGAGGCGATGGTTTCCGGCAGACTTGCAACTACAAACCTGTCAATGCAATGACCGAACCACTGGCCGGTACAATGCCAAACCTAAATACTAAGTTAGAGCATGTGAAGGCCAAGAAGCACTATGGGCTTTTCGACTTCATTAAAGGTTTCTGGCAGTTACCTCTTGCTAAAAACAGTCAAGAGATCCTGTCATATGCCACCGATGAAGGAATATTCACTCCCACTAGAGTTCCTCAAGGCAGTTGTGACTCAGCGTTGCATTTTCAAGCCACTATGGAAAAATGTTTTGAAAACTTACTGTATGAATCACTTCTCATTTGGATTGACGATTTACTCGTGTTTACAAATTCTATTGACGACTATCTAGAAGTTCTAAGAAAACTAGTCGCTACTATGGATCAATACGGGCTAAAATTTAGTGCGACGAAGACCCAGTTGTATCAACAGTCTGTGACTTGGTGTGGTAGAGTGATTTCGGCGAATGGAGTGAGCTATGACCCGAAGCGAATCGATGCACTCGCAAGTATGCCTGTACCAACTACAGCGGCGGAATTACAACAGTTTATTTGTGCATCCAACTGGATGCGTGACAGTTTGCTTGACTACGCGAGGATTATACAACCTCTCCAACGGAAACTTGACAAAGCTCTTGATGGAAAGCGCAAGACAAAACGTATTGCAGCTGGAGTAATAATCAAGTTAGACGACAGCGAACTAGACAGCTTCAGCAAAGTGAAACAACTATTAGCCAATGCAGCTAAGCTTTCATACCCGAGCAACGATGCGACAATATGTTTGTTTTGTGATGCATCAGATAATGGTTGGGCGATAGTCTTGACCCAAGTCGAACAATGGAAAAGTGATAAGCCTGTGACAGAGCAGTGCCACGATTTATTGATATGCAAAGGTGGAACATTTTCAGGAGCTCAGTGTAACTGGAGTGTCACGGAAAAGGAAGGATATCCAATAGTTGCCGCGTGCGATGATCTCAATTACATGCTCTTGCGACCTGGTGGTTTTCGCATATATTGTGATCACCGCAACCTGATCTATTTGTTTGCTCCACATCCTGAACTTAAGAAGCACGTGAAAGGAAAGCTTCTTCGATGGGCTCTAAAACTATCAGAGTATCGCTACACAATCGCGCACATCGAAGGACAGCTGAATGTATGGGCCGATTTAGTGTCTCGATGGGGTAGAGCAACAACTACGACTGTACAACGGTTCAAGCGTGTAACGCGAATGCAATCACGTACATCGAAGCGGCCTCTACTCCGACCACTTGACAAAGACTCGTTCGTATGGCCAACGATGAAAGAGATTGCAGCCACCCAAACTGCACACATCAAGTTGCTGCCTGATCACTGTACACGAGATGACAACGATGTTTATCATTTCAAAGGAAAGATTTGGATACCAGAAACAGCTTGCAGTCTGTTGCAACGTCTATTCATTATTTCACATTGCGGTCAACAAGGGCATCGTGGGGAAGCAGTGATGCTGATCCACTTGAAACGAATGTTTTTCATAAACAGCGTGACACGGCATGCACGACGGTTTCTAAAGAACTGTTTGCTCTGTCATCATGTAAAAGGAGGAAGGACTATCCCACGACCTTGGGGACCATTGTTTCGTTCGAGCATACGAAACGAAGCCATCAACTGGGATTTTCTTTTCGTTGGAGAAAGCTTTGGTACAAGTAAATATCTTTTGATTATCAAAGACAATTTCAGCCATTTTTGCGAGTTGATTCCGTGTGATGCACCAACAACTGCAGTAGGAGCGGAGGCAATGCTATGGTGGCATAGCCGTTATGGAATACCTACGGCATGGATTAGTGATAACGCAACCCACTTCAAGAGCGAAGTACTTGCCCTGTTAAGCAAATTGATGAAGGCGAAACAGGAATTCGTGGTGGCATATAGTCCATGGTTGAATGGCTCTGTAGAACGTGTAAATCGTGATGTGATACAAGTCTTAAGGGCGATGATACTCGAATACGGGATTGCATACCAAGATTGGGTATACCTCATTCCCCTCATTCAAGCAAACCTCAATCACTCGCCTGTACAATCACTAGCAGGTCGTGCTCCGATCGAAGTGTTTACCGGTCTCCCATGTCCAAATCCAGTCTCAACACTGTTTGTCCCTGGCTCCAAACCAATGAGAGTGTCAACAACTAGCAATGAAGATATCAACGAATCACTGGCTACGTTGAGAAAGAGCATAGAGGAAATTCATCGAGACGTGACTGACCAAAGAGAGAAGAGGGTATTACTGAACAAGAAGAGAGCTGAAGGATACCAAATGGTTAATTTTTCAGTCGGTGATTATGTTCTCCGTTCGCGAGTCGATGAAAAAAGTCAGAACAAATTGCTCGTGACCTGGGTGGGACCATTCGTTGTGACTAACTGCAACTCCCACTCATTTACAGTGAAGCATTTAATTACCGGTGCAAAGAGTCTGGTACATGCATCCAGATTAAAGTTTTTTGCAGACAGTGACCTGGAAGTCACTGAGGAACTTCGCGAACATATCGCCGCACAGGGTATCGTACTGAAGGTGAAAGCGATACAAGAGCATCGTTGGAACAACAGTATGCAAGGCTATGAGCTGCTTGTGAGTTGGGAAGGCCTCGAAGCAATCGAGGATTCCTGGGAACCACTATGGGCGATGTATAGGGATGTAAAGGTACTCGTTGATACCTACGTCCGCAACGCCAATGACACCTCATTGATGGAGTTCCATCAGGCCAAAATCTCCGGGTAGTGCTGAGAGGAGCCAATACCGAGTTAGGGCCAGGATCAGACTATTATAGTCACAAACAAAGCTATGACCACTCGTACAAGATACTGTGAGTTATGACACTGTGGACTAGAGTTTCCGATTGAGACTAGAGATCCCAAAACATGAATTTTCAAATTCTTAAAAGCTTTTGAGTGTCGTCAAGGCTTGGGAGGGAATTGTAGTGTGATGCAGGTTTGCAAGCCTTGCCCACACACATTGGATACTGCACTGTCGTGCAGTAATCCAGCTGGCACGGAGTAGAGTCTATGAGTTGTGGACTGCTCTATCTTCCTGTTGGTAAGTAATACCTAACAGGTGATTAGCTCTATCCCGAACGGTAGAGATCATCGTGTAGAACAGATAATTAAGAGCAAGCGATGCAGGGCCCTACAGGCAGCACCGACTTCCTCACTTTCGAATTTACTCGGCAATCATCTTCTAGGAAGTGCCAGCTTCCTCATTAAGGTGTTCCTAGTTTTCTTACCCGGAACGCGTTACAAACTTCAACATTGTAGACGAAAACTGACCCCGACTCAGGTGATCAGGTAAGTTAAGATTTAGTGGTGTAAACGTTTATACTGATGGAAGCTGAAATACTCGGTTATCTACAGGTTGAAGTCTCAGTGGTTCTCATAGTAAGCTACGCGAGCATCGAGGGCATCACCGGCAAGCCACGTGGAAGGACGGCGTAAACCACGCTTCGGACTACGCACGTGATTGTAGCTGTCCACACGAGCACTCACTCGAGAGTAGTCGGGCTTTTCCTCGTCAATAAGATGCACAGGACATGCAGCACGAGTGCCAATCTTGTCCAGCGTTTCGAGTGTGATGAACGAGTTGCGCTTGAGCTGGCCCTTTGGTGATGGCATGCCTTGATCGGCTTCCTCGCGATCGCACAGATTATCTCCATCCCATCGCTCGGGATACGATATGTGTTTCGCCTGTGCTTTCAACGGTCTCGTGCCTAGCTTCATAACGCTCCTGTACATCCAAGAGCACAATTAGTACCTGGACGATCAAAAGTGGAAGACAAGTTAAACTTACACTCGGTTGTAAGCGTCTGTGAGGATCGTCGGTCGAACGAATTTCTGGTTGATCTTGAGGCGTGACGAAATCGTGCCCATACTCTTCTTGCGCTGTACATCGGGTGTGTTTTTGATAGCTGTACGCCCGGCAGGTCCACCACCACGAAGCAGATCCTTCACCGTTCCAAACGTGACCGACCCGCGCGACTTGCCCGTTGAATCCTGCCGTGACACACAAGACTGCTTCTTACTCGAACGTCTCCGCTTGGTTATGTTGTGTGATGGGCGTCGGCATCGTGCTTCATCGTTACTATCGGAATCTTCACGACTGAGCGTCTCGCCATTCGACTCACCTCCACGGAACCACAACGGGTTCGAATTGAGTGATTGGCCTTGCGGAGTTTCCAATGTGGCATTAGCAGTACCTGCATCATTCGCCAGTCCGAAACGCGTCAATGAATACAACAATTTGTGTAGCTCTGAATCGGTCACGACTGGGTTCATCTGCTGTTGGTCGCGACTTGATGGAACGGTAGACACATCGGAGTCGTAGCTGGACTGTCGCTTCAAAATGCCGCGACGAGAATCAACGAATGACACCGTGCGTCCTGGAGAATATTGTGGTGATACTGGTTGGGAATTTGATGGTGACCTGAATGGAGAAGCTGCTCCTGAAAAACTCTTCGGTGTTTGGTAGTTGTACTCCATTGATGAATCACCAAGTGGCAGCTCCACCGCCTTGTTGAATGACTGCAGTGAACAATTTGTCATTTTTTGCTTAGATGGAGACGGTGACTTCTGAAGGAGGTATGGATTTTCCTGAGACTCGTCAAACAAGTCCGTGCTCATAATTGCCAATACATTAACACTGCCAACAGATCCGCAGTACGCCATTGTGTCGGTTCTTGAGTGCGTTGTTGTTGCCCTCAAGCGCTTTTTTCGTTATGCATGTGATTTCAACTTTGAATTCATCCTCTATTCATTCGTCTTCGGAAAACTGTTGTAGTTACCGTCACCTCGATAGCGTCCTCGCAACGTACGTTGGTCTCCTCCAAGCTTAATTCGGTGCACCATTTGAACGTTGCATAAGACTTCCAAGTCTACTGACATGGTCATACATGCATTCAACGTCTATCTTTGCCTTGATTGCAGGCATACACTAAGGAATTCACCATCGAGGCTATCCGATGGATAGCCGCTGAGGGCTTGGCTTCAACTTGAGGGCGGATGACACGAATTAATAAAGCTTAATCTCTGAAATAGAGTCTTGTGCTTTCGTTCGCGTCGAACCTGTAGAGGACATCCTTGTGCATGATAAAGGAACACCACAAGTGAAGTCATGAAGCCATAGAGTTCATTACTGCATAAATACTCACGACAAACTACTCGATGCTTCCTACTGATCTACTTTCACTGCAATCACACCCAATTAACAATGGTGGCTGTTAGCACACATTTCCGCGTGGCCAACAGTCTTGAGTCTTTCTTCCATTGGAAAGCAGATTCCAGAAGCACTTCTTACGCCCGTGCTTGCTGCTGTTGATAAGTTTTTGCCTGTGATAGCATTTCCTTCAAGAGGTATCGCTGGTGAGCGATCGAGTCCTCTACAGCTTCAACAGTGGGCACCGGTCGACCGTTCTGACTGACCATCGTAGGCGGCAAACCACGAGCAGAACGAATCATCTGTGTGGTGTCCAAAGTCTCCACAACCTCTTCATCTAGTGAACCATAGCGTGGAGCGTCACTGCTGCGGCGGTCCATGCAGATGGAGTTTGAGCTGTCGAAACTCGTTTCGCTGGCGGTACTGGACATACTGCAGTTATTGCGACTGGCCTTGGCATCTTCTAGGAGCTTCATGTCGACACGCATCCTGGGGACAATCATTGCACCACCCTTGCTATGCATGGAGGACGTCGTTGATACAGACGTTTCCGAGTCCCGACGACTACGGCTACGATCTGAAGAAGATGAGGTAATGAAGGAAGCTGAGCCGAATTCAGACGGAGGAACGATCGATTCGGCTTGAGTGGAAACCATGAGGATGCACTTGGTACAGAACTTGGTCGTCTCACCAACAGTGCGAGTCACAATGCAGGACTTGCACGCCACTTCACCGCAACTACGGCAATTGGCTTTCTTGGAGAGTAAACTGAATTTGCTCGAGCACACGTGACAGTTCTTGCGAGATGACAGCGGTACGAACTCCCAGTCACTGATCATTGGCAACCTTGCCAAAAGTCTCTCCTGCACGACGATCGGTAGTTTGCTTAAACATGTTGCCACACTACCGAGGAACGAACTGACAAGCCAACCGGGAAGGTTCTCAGGGTGCCGTACGACGCCATCCACAGTGATGTCGGTGTGACTGGCATTCTGCGTTGGTCGTAGCAACATGACCTCCGTGAAATCCAAGCGCGCTAGTCCGTGCGAGTTCTTAAGTGACACACACTCGTTGCGCTCAATAGACTGTTTAATGAAGAACCCTACCGGGATTCCATCATTGTCCGTGGCAACTCCTGTGTACTCGAGAAAGCACATGTCCCGCTGGTAAATGGGACTGTTGTTGCTCAAGTTAATCGCTTGCCAACGAATGGAAACATGCTCCTGCATGTTTTCGGCGCTCCGTTCCTTGAGTACACACAGTGTTTGTGCATCCAAGTTGTCGTTATACAGAAGTTCACGACGTTCCACCACCTGTGCCGTCGAGTCAGCATACATGATCCCCATGAGGTCATTGAGTGATGCTCGGACAGTACCCTGCAACCGGTAGTGCAGGTCTCGGCTATTGTCACCCGTTTTCGTGAACCGCTTGAATCCGGCATGTGAACCGAGCTGCTTCCATGACCGGTAGTCGACATTACCAACCTGACGGTCCTCACGAGCTGTGTTCAGTGCTTCGTCCAGAACCGACTTGGCTGAGGCGATGTATTTGTGCATATCATCGCGGGTCATGCGCACGCGACCAAAGTGGCCTCGTCGAAGAGGTAGTTGTTGCTTCGGCGCTTCATTGCGTCGAGCAATGGCCTGCGCCTCCACACGACTGAAGTTCGTGGTGTTCATATTCCTATCGAAGGTCGACTAGAGCTTTAGCAAGTCTCGATTCGAGCCGAAAACGCAAACTGAAGAGGTCTTTGCTCTCAAAGGAGAGCGGGCATATGTGCAAAAGTCGGCATGGGCACTGGCGTACGGCACCAAATGGAGCGGGGGCGAAAGAGAGCAGAAACCACGCGAGATTTGCAGCGAGCAAGTCGCATTTGTACAGCACCTGGCGGTACAGAGGTCAGCTAGACAACAAATCCACGTTCATGCGTCCGAGCTTCCAGCTGGTTTCTCGATCGACTGGAGACTTGAAGCGGGTCGCATCTCTACCAGCAAAAGGATCGATTCTCCAGACAAGCAAACGCTTTGGGAACTTGAGCACCAATGTTTTGCTTATTATTTGATGGAGAAAAGGAAGAGAAAACGCTGGAAAAGGCTGGGCTCTTAATTCGGTGCGGGGTCACCATCAACGCAAAGGTGCTGTACCCGACACGTATGTGTACAAGTACCTGTTCGTGACAACCGCGCGGCGGTACGTACATACTGTATTTCCTTTAGCGTGGCACGTTGGACGTGGGTCGGAAGACACGCCGAATGAATACACTTACCAGTGGTATTGGCTCAATACCACTGCGCAATGCAAACTTGTACGACATCAATCGAGCTGTCTTCATGCCCGACACTGTTGTCAGGTGTGACCTGCAATAAACTTTTGGTGGTGATGCCTTCAATTGTCCCCGATATGCGGAGTAGAGACCCGAAAGGTAGACGTAAAACGGCGGCAAAATGCTACGCCCAGCGTGCGCCATCCGCAGTCATCCAGTGACCAGCGCACGTGCTGCAACGCCGTTCGGTTGTCGTAGCTGGGATTACATGTGTTTCGGTCGGTGAACCTACCGGGTTGCAGCAGGGCCTTTCGTTTGGCGCTCGTGACTCACGCTCAGCTATCAATCCGACGTGACAGGGTCCCCTGATTGAAGACGGTGGACAGCCCAGTTGCTTGCTTCTGGTTCACGACAAGGACCTATGCGTGACGGGGCTAACCCTTTGAAAATCGTCGCACACTCGCAACAAGCATCTTCTGCTGCTTGGCTCGACAATCGTAGCGACTTATTGAACATCGGCAATGGTTGTCTTGCTGAAGAACATGACGATTCGTTCGATTGCGGTCACGAAAAATTTACTAGCATCCTGGAAAAGTATCGAGAAATAAATAATGCAATGATCTTTGGTTGCACATGTTCAAAGCATGCCGAAGTTTACCAGTTCGGATTCTCATCATCTGGTCGACATTGCCATCACGCTGGCCCAGGTGGTTGGATGACGATGTCGGCGACGAGCCAAGGAAGAGCTCTAGCCGGATCAAAAACATCAAGCCAGCAACACCAAGATTGACAACATGCAAAAATTCTCCTACCGACAGACACATCCTTCAGCTGTAAAGCGAACATATTTCGGTCTCTCTGGAGACGGCTTCCAGCTGTGAGCTTGCTTGATTGACAGGAAACAGCTCGACTAGAACAACTGTTCACACTCCATGTCGTCCCTATCAATGAGCCGGTCGCAGCTGACTCGCTTCAAGCTGCAATGCTCAAGTTGCTCAACAGTGCATCTGTCGGGTTCCTACTGTTTTACTGTTCATGACGTAGTAGTACGTTCCAAGATTTTTGATTTTTGGATTTCAGTTTTTGGGTTATGATTATGGGAAATACGTAAGTGTTTTTTCGTGTTGTTTGTTTGAGCTCACTACTGTGCATCAAACGCGCGACCCCGAGACGCTCGGTCGAGTTCCATAGCCTGGCGAAAGCAAAATATGACAGGGACACAATCAGCATCAACAAATAAAGAGGTCGCCATCGACAACAGGAAGCCAAGTAGCCATCTGCTCCTGTGTCTATGTGGCTCGGAACTTTTATCGTACCTCTCGAACAACGTTATCAACACGATTGAGGTGGCTCTGGCGTGGTGGACGCTTCCGCTTCCCCTCAGGTTTGTTGAGCACCATTTTACTGCGCATGGCAGTCGTCAGGAATGGCAATGTCAAGATTTTCCTGCAACGGGAAAGCAAATTTCAGGCTGGTGAGCACGAAATTGGCGTCATACATCAGAAAAAAACAGTAAAGATACCTGTCGTTCGCGGGCATTTTAAAACCTGCACGGAACACGAAATCATCGTCGGGGCGATCATAATCCTGCACATCCAACAAACATTGGGTTAGCAAGCAAATACCCTGAGTAACATGATTCTCTTACAAATTCTGCTGGCAGCAATGGATTCGTTGGTTCGTGGCTTGTCATCTCAGTAGGGAGTGAGCCAGCTTCACGGATAACCGTAGACACGGGTACTGGTCGGCTACAGGCCACACACATAACGGGTTTCGTTCCCATTGCAGTCGAGTCTCCATCAGTTGGCTGCAATAGCATTAACTCACCGCGAATATCGCGTAGGGCAACCTCGAAACGGATCTTCAGCTGCTCCATTAGCTCTCTTCGTAGTCGTGCTAATTCCTCCGTAGTAAATTCACGGGCATCTTCGAGTCGGTCCTCCACCTTCTGTGCGAAATTATCGAGTAACAACCGGTAGTTGACATTGGCATTAGCAGCGCCACCAATACCAGGCCCCCGTTGTGGGCTCTTCTCGGAGTTGATAGCACTGGAAACCTTCTTGGTAACTTCTTTGATAAAGTTATCGTAAAACTGTTTCTGGCCTTCAGCAGAATTGTAAAGTCTGGTATCGAGCTCCCGACCCGTCATTTGCGAGTAGAGGTCTGTTAGAACATCGCCCTGCTTAGCTGCCGCCTCTACCATGCTTCGTCGATCCATCGGAACGAGACTGGTAGCGTTGTTATTACTACTACTATTTCCGTTTCCATTATTTTCTTCGGACTGCGCCGAAAATTTGCGATTTCTCCATACACATCCTTACGTAGCTTCTCGATTTCTTCCATGACAAGTTCGGTCCGCAAGTTATTATTTGAAGACGCCCGCCGACCGATTGATCCCGACCCTGCATTGTCGGACGCATTGAGCTTTGCTGTCAGAGAATTTAATCGCTCAATATCTTCTTCGACCATAGCTAGACGTCGTACTGCACCGCTGAGACGCAGCTCCATTTCTCGTAGGCCATCAGGGTTGCGCTGCTGGACGCTCTGCCGACGTTCCTCATGTGATGCGTGACTTTCTGCACCACCCGTGCTGGAGTTTGTGCTTTCGCGTGAGACGCCCACATCGGTTGGCTGATAACTATTAACGTTGTAGTTTCGATGCCACATTGACCATAGTAGCTCGAGCTAATGACAACACAATGCGATTAAATCGGTTTCGAACATATCAGCAACCTTCATAATCGTGCAAGAACTACAAACCTTTTCACGCATTGCATCTAGTCCCTTGATCAATGGGTCATTTTTCTTTTCAGTTGTGATGTTGACTTGGAGAGCTGCATCGATCTCTTCATCTAAGTATCGCAATTTGCGTATGTACTTCTCTTCACGATCATCCTTACTTGATTCACCTTCGACACCTTCACTAGAGTTACTGTAGTCTGTAACTCTAAGCGGTACCACTCCCAAACGAACGGCATTTTGAAGCTGTTTTACCTCGTCTGACAGCGTCTGTAGGGTCTCTGAAATACTCAACGGTGAATTGACCAGTGGAGTAATAGATAGCAATGTTCGGTGGTAATAGCGCTGCATTTGCTCCAAAGCATGCATTGTTTCATCATCGCTGTTTCCTTGTATTAGTTTGTCTTCCGTCAGCTCAAGTGACTTACGCCACTCAACCAATTGAGGTTTTGTGTGGTCCTGGAATGCCTGATTACGAGCCAAAAGTTCTTTCTGCATCGCCAAGCGAGCCTCCACTAAGTGAGCTTGTAAATGCTCATTGAAAGCCACATTGTTTCGTAATGCATCCAACTGTTCTTGTTGACTTTGTGTAGTGCCTGAAACCCCATTGATAGTTTGCTGCAACGAATTCAATGAAGCATCCGTTGAGCGGCGCAAGTCTGCAAGCTTTGTAAACACCAGCGACAAATCTAGTTGCGGCTGTGAAACGACTTCAACAACTCTATTAGCTTGCTTGTCAGTCTTGCTCGTAATATCAGAATCACCAACCGAAGCAGTTTTCTCATTGGCGCTTCCAGGATTCGGTTCTGCATTCGTTGTGCTACCGGAGTACATCGAAGCGATAGTTTTCTGTTGCACGCTTAAATCATCAAGACTGTCCGCTAAAATCTTAATATCAGCCGTGTGTTTTTCCACAGCCTCATCGTGCTCCCGAAGTTTTTGGTCGTGCTCATCTTGTATCACTTTTAATTCTTTCACTTCATTCAAAATATCGTTCATGTTCGCTGCAAACGAATCAAATTTTTCGTTGCAAGAGGGCATTCAGCACCGTTGACATCCTTATCATTTGATCCATCTGTAGCCTCAACGCGCTGTGAGCTTTCTAACAAACTGTTTCCAGTCAATTGAGAGGAGAAATCACCAAGTTTGGCCAAACGTTCGTTCAACGCATCCAGTAGTTGGTCGTGATCGGTTAACCTAGTGTTCAGTGCTTCTTGCAGCCCATGAAGTTTCTCCATTTCCTTTTGCAGTTCTCCTGCGGATGCGAGTGGAGATTCGGAAGGATACAAATCACTTGCTGACCCACGGGATCGAGAACTCCTTGGTGATTTAGAATCGTTATCGTTTCCAATGTTGTTGCCTTCTGGTTTACTTTCCCCGTCCTCATTCACATCAGATTTATCGGTAGTATGATTGATCTCACGCTCTACGACCTCTTTCAACTCCTTCCGTAGCTCTGCCATGGCATCAGCTAGGTCCTTAGCAGTTACGAATAGAGGTCTGTCAACGCTACTCGCACGTGGGGAACGTGGAGACTGTTTCACAGACGAAGATATTTCACCTTCTCGATTTATGTCTTGTGTTGCTGTTTTATCCTGATCTTCAATACCATCTTGTTGTTGTTCATTTTGACTATCTAGCGGTGCTTGCCCTTGAATTTCTTGCATTTGGTTTTTCATCTCGCCTACTTGATTTTGCATCAACTCCATCGCTGCGGTAGCTTCCTTATTTTCGTCTTGGGCTCGTGCCAGATCATTACGAAGAGTGGTGACTTGGTCTGCCAGCTCCTTCATTGCAGCACCATTGCTCTGTTGCGTTCTCTCCTGCTTTGCCATAGATACACCCAGAGCCTGTAGCACTTTCAGCAACGGATTCCACGAGATATTATAGGCAATAAGTTCCTGCTGCATTAAGACGCAAATATTTCTGCATCGAACCCTTCGTTGGTTATCTCCATAGAATATGAAGCAGACTTGTTGTCAATTGTATCATTCTCCTGTTGTTCTCCGTCACCAGCAATTACAGGTTCCTCCATTCTGCCGTAAAGCCCCGTTCAGCTTGCTGGTCACCTCCACAACAGCTATAGGCAAGCCTCAAACGATTGAAAGCTGGCAAAGAAGTCGTGGTGATGGCTTGTAGTTTTTACGCTCCCATGTAGGCGTTTCGAACTTGAGCTCGCACAAGTTCGTTGCTATTTGTGCGTTCCATGAAACAACACTATTCTGGTCAAGTTGAAGGCATGCTTGTATTGTTGCTACCTGCCCATTGCGTTCATCGCGAAATTATTATTACGTACCAATTTACCCAATCTGTCACGCACATCATCATAAACAACAACTAATCACGAAACATCTAACGTTAATATGGTGGTGGAATCAGTGTTTCTGATGTCACGCAGGTGCACCAGGGCCAACGACCTGGAATGCCGAGGACACACCCGAATACGGAGTGACACTTCGCCAAAAGAAGTGCTTGCAATCACCGTTGACTTTAATGCGATATGTTCCCGTTGGTGTGGTTTCTGAAATAATCCACTCGATGGTAACTTCGGATCGGAAGGTACCCTGGCGTTCCCATCTATAAGTCGTATTGGTATCGCCGTCATCAGCGTAGAGTACCCAGACTCCTCCGTCGTTGCGTCTACCATCTTCCATCCATCTCTGCACCTCCAAAAATGTCCCTGAGTTCGAAGATTATTTTTCGGGTGTGAAGCATGAAAGCGAACTTGAATTGTAGAACCCCATCGGTATTCCTTCGAGGAATCAGCATCAGTAACCACACCACCAAACGAAACACCAGATGCCACACCGTCGTGAACGACAGGAATATTGTAGTCTAACACCCCCATTCCTTTAATGACTGGGGGTGGTAGCCCGGCATCTGTGAGCGTTTTCTGACCTGGGTTGCCTTTGGGCAAGCTTTGTGGTACATTGCCTCGGCAAGGATTTCAAATTGTTGGCACGTGGCCACAAGCTGGTTGGGTCCAAAATGTGTCGATGCACCTTCGTAGCGCTGCACAGCGTATTCCTCTCTCGTAGTCATGTAGCCACAGTACGCATTGCTAAGCCCAGCAATGACGGTTCATGAATACCCTCGATCCTAGGCAACAATTCAAGTAGTGAGGTATGCAGCGAAGCTCGCAGTCGCCTCCCAGCCATCGTTGTCATTTCGAAAGGAACCGCAGCGATATGCAAGCAATCAGCGATGGAAAATATTTGAAGTGGTAGTACTTTGGGGGACATTCCGTAGCGTGCTGTTGGAAAATGATCGGTTTCTCCTTTTGCAGCGATTGGAGCTCCGGTAGCGTCGTCAATTTTGGATAGGTTCCCCATCGAATGCCTTCCTTAACTACAGGTACACCTCGACCATCAAACTCAGTGCCGCTGACCATCGACACCCCAATGCACCCTGACGACGTTGACGTCGGACACTCGGCATGCAATTGCCATCGTTTTTGAAGTTGGATACTGCAATAGTTCACGTATTGATGTGCGAACTTGATTGATCCAGCAATAGGCGTCGTCGTCAATGCTTCAGCGTACAATTTCCTCGCACTCTCCAGCTGTGCATTAGCCACTGTGACCATCCTTTCAAAATCCTTGTGTTGTGTACACGGATGTCTCGGTCCACAGATATTGGGACTCACATCTCCTTCATTACTCTGAGCAAATGCCGCCACAAATGCTCTCGGGCGATCCATGAGATGTTTTGTACCTAGTTCCCGTTCAAATTCATAAGCTGCATAACCCTTATTATCCCCTGTAATCAAAGTGTACCAACTACCCATACTCGTTGGATGCACTGCAAACCAGTTGATCATTCCAATTGGATATCCATCCAGTCCATCAAACCTCCATAGTGTCATGGTTTTATCTGTGTCATACTCGAATTGAGCCCGTTCATGCTCTGGATTGGCCAAATACGCATCAGCCGATCGATTCACTGACGCACCAAGACAAAGACCAACAGCAACGCGGATCACCGCTGGTTGCAAGTTCCTGTGAGCTCTCACTACTGCTTCAACGATGCCAGAGACGACACACTCGAAGTTCTGTCTGTCTGCGCCATGTAGAGGCGGATGAACACTGTAGATAAAGTAGTGAGAGAGGCCTCCAGGCGAGCAGTGCGTGTGCGTAGCACTGAGCATGACATTTTCTCGGTTGTAGACGCGCTTGAGCTCTGGGTGCGTCTCAAGGCGACTCACAACTGTCTGTGTGACCCACTCGGACACCATGCCGAGCTCAGCGCATACAAAGACGCAGTGTGACTGTCTTAGTGGGTCGAAAAAGGCAAAAGCGCGCGCACGGAGACGCATGTGGATGCCAGACGTGAGCTGCCCCACCTTCGCGTAGCCGAACATGCCGGCCTCGGCTGCAGGACCTGTGATGTCGTACATGGCAGCGCCGATGTGGAGACAGTTGCTGTGTACATGTTCGTCCAAGACGGAGACGCTCGTGTGCGCCATTGCTGGCTGTTGCTAACTGGCGAAGAAATTCTCAATGGACGCAAGAGTGATGGTCGTATCTGCAACTTCAAGAATCTGATTACGCGGTTTGGGTTGGATGGATAATTATTGATTGATAAAACTTGGATAACGAAGACGTCGGTGTTGGGGTTTTATAGTTGTTGTGAGATATTGATGAAGGGTACGGCGTTAGTGGTTAGTTGATACAAGTACATGTAGTTGCAGAACGAAAATGCGTCATTTTGATTTTGAAGATGGCTACATTTTTGGGCCGATTTTGGACCAATCTGATATAATTATTTTTAGATTGGGTTGAAGCGCTCGAGAACCCAAATTAGACTATTTTAGAGGTATCGAAGTCGATAATTTGGGAATCATTTCGCTAGTCGCATAACTTCAGCTTTGTTGCGGTGCTCGTGGGCCCACGTTGTCCTGCAAATTGGAGCGGGCTCTTCGAGCCGGCGATACCATCCACCAAGTGATACTAGGTAAGCGCTGGAGCTTCCGCACCTGTTACTCACCGGAAACTTTCGCCTGGAACCGCTGGCGGCAGCTCATTTTCTCCGAAACCAGCGGCGGATGTTTCCTCTAAGAAGCTCCGACACCGAGAGGAGGTGGAATCAACTCGATAGCCCCAAGTGACGTGCTTTCACAACGAAGCAACGGATGCTGGTGCTGGATTTTCTGCTGAAACAGTCGGTGTTTGTATGGGAGATACACTTCATCAACTACTACGGCTTGTGGGTATGCTGCAGTCTGTAATTTGCAGAATCATAAAGCTCTGTCGATACGATTGCTAACGTGTCTGGTGAAGCAGATATCGCATGAACAGTGCGGTTCTGCTGTCCCGAACCCACACTCGTTCCGTGCAGGGCGGAAGTATCATGAATGTATCGTAACCAGCGTCAATTGACGCGGTCCGCGGCCTTGTACATCTCGGAAATCACGGACTTGGTGCTTGAAGCCACTCAGCTGTCTGCTCGCGAAGGCCGCAGCGTTTATCGCCGGTCGTCGAGTCAAGCTGCTTGTGCCCTCTGATCCATCTGGTCTCTGCTCTCCTTTCCAAACGGAGCCACAATGATGCAGACAAATCCTATCCGCACTTGGCTCCACTATGTCGCTCCCGCGGCGTCAACATCCCTTCATAAACTGTTATTATCACTTCCATTCATCTTTACTTCCATACAATGCTCAATATTTTAGTCTTCATTTATTAATTATCTGTAAGATAGAATATTCTGACATTTACTTTCGCAGGTTCTTCTGACTCGTAAAAAGCCAGTGCCTGCATGCACTTTTTGTCAAGCCGAGGACGAGCACAGTCTGGCGTCGTTCATATGCGCAAGTTCTCTCGCGCTTCGTCCCGCGGCGAGCAGCAGCCCCAGCACGAGCACTTCCCAGCGCCCAAACCGTCGCTGCCGCCAGACGCCACCGTTACAGGTCCCAAGCTCGAGCCGATCAAGCCACCGCCCTCGATGGCGGGACTTCCGCCTGCTCCACAGCCAGTTCTGGGCCGCTCCATCAGCTCCCAACGCCGCCGGACGTCGCAGGATGAGATCCGCGCTCTGTTGGCACGTACGACACAGGCGCTGGATAAGATCGTGAGTATTCGCGAGTCCATGGAGGATCTAGTGGACTTTAAACAGTTCGAGAGGAAGTCGCAACGTCCGTCGCGCCCCTCGCGCGTCAGCTCCAGCATCGCAGAGCTCGGGGAACATGCCGGGCGGTCCACAACGGCGTCGAGTTACGGTAGCACCGAGGCATCGTCGCTCTCAGACGACACATTGGCAGCGGACAGGTCCACCAACTCAACGACTAACTCGATGGAGGATGACGGGGAGCATGATGTTGACAGGGACCGCGAGAATGGGAGTAACAGACACAGTGCAGACCCTGATGACTTGCAGGATCTCGAGTTGGAACGGGCTGAAGAGGGAGATACGTTCGATGATGACCCGACAAGCAGCTCAATTGTCAGCTCCATCTCGACAGTGGGGGACTTGGCACCTTTAAAGGAAGCTAGACTGGACAGACTCAAGAGCATCAACATTTCGTTCCATGAAGGACTCCCGAAGGAGTTCTTCCAGTCGCTTTGTCGATTCCTTAACACAGCTCTGGAAGTCAAGACCAGACACTCGAGGTTTAACTTCTACAAGGAAACGTTTACCGGAGGCGATGCAGTTCGAGAGATGCTTGTCAGTGGCTTTGCTGAAGACCATCAGACTGCGACGAGGTATGGCAACGTGCTAGTACGTCTCGGATTTATTGAGCACGTGTCTCGTACAGACGACCAGCTGCACAACTCGAAGGATAACTTTTACAGATTCACCAAGGTGCTGGAGTACGATGACCCATCGGAAGCCTTTGCCTCAGACACGGCTACGCGGAGACGCGCCTCTATCAACGCCAATAACTACCGTGAATCTGTGCTGTCAAACGAATCCACCGATATGGTGGACTATGACTTCGTGACGGCTACGGATGAAGTGCACGCGCTCGTTACGGAAGAAGCGTTGCAAGTGCTAGCCAAGGTACTGCACAAGGTATTTGAGCGCAAGAACAAACTGTTGTTCTACAAGGGCTTTGTTGGCTGCTTCTTAGGTGCCGAGGCCGTGAATGTCATTCGCGAGATGCGAATCGCCACCACGCTTATCGATGCCGTGCTAATCGGGCAGGCACTCCTGGACGAGGGCCTGATCGAGCCGATCGCCACCACAGTCTCTACTTTCCAAGACAAATACGTCTTTTACCGCCTCACCAAGATATCATCGTCGTAACCAAGTCAGTCCAAAAGCAAAGCAGCGGTGATACTGTTGGCGGTACCGCCAGATAGTCTGCCAATCTGCCGTGTGCATATGAAGGCAGCACATCTTGCTTTGATTCAGCCACCCCTGGTGCTCGGCTTGCCTCGCTACATTAGCTGTCAATGTTGGAAGCTAGCAGCAAACAACTAGAGCATGTAGCAAGATAGGAACCGATTTTTGTTGTAGCGCATATTTAATTTGAAGCCCATTGCGCACTTGAGCCTCTTGTCAATGCTTCTGATTCCTGTTGGTATTCCTCAAAAAGATAAGTCCTTCAGTACTTCGTAGTTGTTGTCTACATTCCCGATTTCTTCGAGATTTAAAGCGCTATTAAGATGGTTCAATGGTTCAAGTTTTCATGTTACTACAACTTCATGGCATATCACACACAGCACTACGTGGGAATCGCATCATCGGCGACATCTCGCGGAGTAATTTCAATCAGGAATTTTACGCTTTCATGGATTTGGTTCCGGTGGGAGTCATATCATCGTTGTGCAAGATCTTCTCTAAGTCTTCGTGGTTCACATGAGCAGCTTCCTCCAAGTCCTGGTCGTGCTTGACATCGAACTCCTTGCCACGAGCTTCAGGTCCGATGAGCGTCAGGAGGAAAACGTAGACGTACACAACACCCAGGAAAATGCAGATGACCTTGCCGTACTGGTAGCGGCTCACACCATTCTCGCCATCAGGTAACGGGAAGTGCTCGCCAAGAGAGGCTTCAATAGTCGACGACGCCGATGAAACCAGGTTACCAAGCTGGTATGCAGTACCAACGACAAAGGCACTGTAGGATGGAGGAGACAACTCCATGAGATGGATCGGGATGACACCCCAAGCACCTTGGACACAAAACTGCTCGAAAAAGGCGGCGATCATGACGGTCTCATCCGAGATGTAGCAATACGGATACAAAAGTGCAGCACCGATGACTGCCATAACGAGGATCGATAGGCGACGACCAAAGACCTGCGAGTAGTAGCCAACAAGCGTACCACCACAAATGGCGCCCAAGTTGGCCACAACTTGCGTTACGGTGACCTGGTTGGAGTTGAACTCGAACTGGTTCTCGAGCATGGTCGGGTACAAGTCCTGTGAGCCGTGAGACTGTAAACAAGAAAACAATTAGCGTTGTGCATCAAATAGATCGAGAAACAGGCAACATACCATGAAGTTGAAGCCAGCCATGAGCAGCACCATGTAGCAGAGCAACAACCAGTGGCGCTTGAGTGCAATCTTGCCTTCAGCCACGAAAGTCTCAGTCATGTTGTGACTTGCTTCACGTACTCGTTGACGTTCCTGGAACACCTTGGTTTCGGGCAGATACAGTCGGAAGATGATGATGAAAATTGGCGGACAAGCTCCGAACCAGAAGAGTGGGCGCCAACCGTGGCTTGTGGTGTTGACAAGAGCACGAGCGAAGACGACCGCCAATAAGTAGCCGAAAGCATAGCCTTGCTGCATCATCCCGGAGACGATACCTCTAGCTGCAGGAGGGCAGTCCTCGAGAGCCGTAGCGGCGACATTGCCGTACAAACCACCCATTGCGATACCAAAGAGTGCACGGACCCATAGGAACTGCGTGTAGGTCTGGCAAAACCCCGTAGCTAGCTCCAGTACAATGAATAGAATGTTGTTTATCACAAAAGGCCATTTGCGTCCGTAGCGATCCGATGCAATACCGAAGAGGATAGAACCCACGGAACGCAACATGAGCACCAATGTGATGCCCCATGTGATGTCGGTCTTGGTTTTACCGAAGGTCTCGGCGAGATCGGAGACTGTCATGGACACGGTGAAGAAGTCAAAGGCATCCCACGACCAGGCGATGAAGGAGACGAGGAACTGCAACCATTGCATGCGGTTGAGCAGTGCTAGCACCTTGAGTGGGTTCTCTGGCTTGACCATGGGCGGTTTGAGCGTCGTGAAGCGTGTGCGGCAGTACTCCCCGAACGAGCGGTTCTCGTCGTTATTGACCGGCTCGGACGCGTGGTCTGATCCCTTTGGGGTCAATGCCACCTGGTAGTCGGTCTCGGATGGCATCGTGGATTACCGCAGGAGAGCTGATCACTTGAGCACTGGAGGGACAAATGGAGAATGAAGTGCCATAGGAGCTCTGGACTAAAGCTTGGTGGATGATGTCATGGGCACTTAACAGCGAAGTTCGGCGGTCCGGCTCATGTATCGGTGGACAGGACGTTGAAGCTCATGGTTTAACGGTGTGAGCCGGTGCAAGGCCAACAAACTTCAACGTGGCCACGTCTTGACTCGCCTACTGTATGTAAGCTGAAGTTTGACTGGCAAGATGAGACGGGAGGTTCGTGCTGAAATTCAACCACGTAGATCGATTTGCAAGGAGGGAATTAGGCAAACAGACACGATTGGTATTAAATCACACAAGCATAATCTCGACGGACAGTCGTGGTTTAGGTTAACATCTATCATCAAATCCACAGCCCAGCAAATCAATCATTTCCGAAATACCGTTGTACCCAACAGCCCGATGCCGCCACCTCTGACGCATTCAGCCCGGTGGTTCGAATGCACCCCGGGCGCCGCTGAAGAGGAGGCGCAGTGGCTGGCGGTTTTCGAGAATTTCGATGACGTGGAGTTAGGAGATGAGGTTGCTGGGCTCGTGCTTCCAGCACCAAAGGCAATTACGTGGCCGTGTGATGACGATTGGAGAATCGACATTGAGAACCCTTTCATAGATGATCAACCATCATCCATAGAGCAGGTGCTGCAGAGCGGAATCCCAGCCGATTCAAATGACATCGATGTTGACATGAGTGGTGGAGATGCTGATAACGATCTTTCGCTGGAGAACGCTACGACTAGTATCGAACCTATCGAACCGAATGAACCTCTCATAGATATCATTGAGATTCCGTCGTCCTGTTCAGACGAAGATAGCGACGACGACTTACCGTGCCAGCCGCGGCGCCGACTGCGGTCGTACAGGCTCATGGAAGACGAAGATGGTGATACCGAAATGGAGGGGACAGTACCAACAGTGCATGAGCCCCAATCACTAGCGCTACCTGACCCTCCTTTGTACCACCCCGTCACGAAGGAACGCAACATTGCGTGTGCAGGAGAAGAGTACGATTTGACTGTAGAGTGGGACGTGTGGGCGTTACTGGACCGCACGAACAAGGGCCTCCCTAATGAAGCTTACCTTGTTCAATGGAGTGACAAGGAACGTCGTTTCTGCGCTACGTGGGTGTTCACAACGACACTGTTTGAGGATGGATTTTCAAAGGAGATGAAGCGCATAGACGCGTGGAAAGACAAGTTCTCGAATCTTACGTACGCAGAGTTTAGCCACAAGTTTCCATCGACTTATACAGTTTCCAAGGATGCCAAGTGCTTTTTCAAAGCTATCCGCATAGCGTGTCATGTAATTGAAGACCCAGACCTGGTGCCACTTCAATTAATCGCCGAGTTCGAGAAAATTCTGGATCAAGAAGCGGGTGTTGAAGATACGAAAGAGGGCGTGACTAATGCTGACATCAAGAAGTTTTTGGCATTTCTGCGGATGAAGAAAGCACCTGTCGCCTGCAATGTCTTTGCGAAGAACAAACTTACAAGCTCGATCAACACGGTGCAAGCGCTTAACGACTACCCCCTTGATCCTGGCGTCTACGTGGTTGGAGCTTCGTGTCCGAAGAGAATGAGACACTGCTTTGTGCTACGCATTTACGAGGACAAACCACGAGACGTTTTTGATCGGTGGTACGAAGGTGGCGAAGATCACGAATACTACACCGAGCCACTGACTAACCTCAAATGGATTCGTCGCTGTCAGTTCATCCGCGCTTTCGCTCGTGTTGGCAAGGTACCACAGAAGAAATCGACGTGCAAGAAATTGAAAAACAACAACAAGCTAGCGTAAGGGTAGCTTTCGGAAATAAAGACAGTGTCTTCCCTTGCCATTTGTCTTCGTTGTATAATTGATATGCTTCGGTGAATTCACTGTATAATTAAACAAATACGGTACTCATAACAATAAAACGGTACACTTTTGTAGTACCGTAAAGCATCGTATCGTACCGTAACAGACGTAACAGTACTGAATTTATAGCAGCCATTCATTAACTATAGTTAAGTGTATACGAACTTGACCCAGGCATTTCATAATAACTCTTTTGATACGATGGACAGTCGCTTCTGGGTGTTTTGCTGGAAGTATGGGAATGCTAAGGTTAAGGAATACGTGTGGTCGCGACAGGACATACCACTTGAAGAGCGTAGTCAACAAGATGAACGTTTCTTCAAGGGCGGGCTTGGTAAACGCATGAGGGCAAGATTTTGGCAACACGGAATCACTAGCAACGATGATAGCGACGACGATGACCCGCGCGACGAAGTTGAGTTATTAGCTATGTGCGTGCGTGACACGGAACGAGAGATTTGTGCAGCCCCTGACTCAGTACTCCTCAAACGCGCTCGCCATGGATACATTCAGCGTCTGAAGAAAGCTCGTGATGAACGACTGAAGCTTCGTCGTCTGAATCAAAGAAACATGCTAAATGCAATGACCCACGCAGTATTGCTTGAGCGATTTACAGAAAGTGCGAAGCTGAACGGCGACGATACACCTGGGATAGTGTCAAAGGACAAAGCCGACCAAACCAGCTCAGACCAAAAAGCCTAGCCTCTAGGTAGCTTTTACATACGGATGTTATGAGGGAAATAGTAACAAGAGCAAGAATGGAAAATGCATTGAGGATAGTCTTCGCATTGACGTTACTTGACGTGTTACTCAAGTAAAAGTGCGTGTCCGACCGCACGGTTCCTTCCTTTCCTCGTACGTCTTCTGTTTGTGAAGCGTTTTTTTGGTTGTCTTTCCCCCGGAATTGGTCTTCCCGATGCACGTAGCGCTGCCAGTACATGAACACACATTCGATATTTGTACCACGAGCGGCACTGACAAAATTTACCTTCCATATCAACTCTCCATCCTCCGACTGGCTGCTCCATTGTCTCCATGTAATGTTTGTTACGCTTCCCCAGCCTTTTCTTTTCGTTTCCTTGGTCAGGTACTGGCAAGCGCGGTGGCGCACCCCGCTGGTACACATATGCTACGTGCGTTTCACTTGGTCCATCGAGCAGAAAATCCAATCCGTGCTTGTGTGGTTGGATAATACTGAGACGACCTTCACTAAGTAGGTATTTGTAGCGGTCCTGAAGCTCTCGGTTTGGCTTCGAATCTAGCGAAAACACAATTGTGCCCCTAGACCGATGACGACACATCAGAGTTAACTGTTCGACAAGAGCTACTAACTTCAAAAGTGTCCTGAGTGAGTAGTCTCTCTTGATTGCATTGTTGAACTGCTCCACTGGATTGTTTGTTTTTGCGAACCCCGTAGGCGTATGATAACAACCCCAGTTAGAAAACGGGGAGTCGATCCACTGTTTCTTGAAGTATTCAGTAAAGAATTTGAGTTGAGGGATCGCCGTCCACGCAACTTGGGCTGCAGCATACCGATCTGTAAACTCTGTAGTATCTCGAGCGTAGTGCATCAGATAGAGGTGCTTGAAAACCGTTGACACCACATCTGCTGGAAAACTTGATACTTTCTCTGCTATGTTCTTGACCACATGGAAAAAGCACATTAGGTACTTTACCATACCCTTGGTCTGACGCTTAGTAGATGCGATGTTCATCACCGCATTATACTGAGCTTTGTCGGCGTCTCCCATACAAAAATGGATGTTTGGGTATTTACCAGTGATTTCCTTGTACTTGTCGAAAAGTGATCGGAGAGCGATACCTATTAGCTGACCTGTCTGCTGTGATGTTACGAACATTGCCACCGGATGGAAGGAACGGGACTGATCGGAGACACCGACGACGAGGACTGGGTATCCCGACTGATCGAGTTTATAGGTAGTGTCAATGTGAAGTACGTAGTCTGTCGCGAACCGTAGCATTTTTACCATGTACGGCGTTGAAATTCCTACAATCGTTGGGTCGTGATCCGAGCCTTCGCCGATCGCAGGGGTTCCATTGGCATGCGTGTGGTATCCGAATGTAAAAGCAGTACCGTCTTCCATGTCCAAGGTGAACCTTGTTTTCTTTACTAATGCCACCATATCGTCCACAAGGTCGGTTTCGTTCATAGTCGTACGTTTAACATGACTGACAAACGTTTGAACTTGACGAAGAATTGGTGACTCTCCCTCTACGTGTCCGAAATGATCAAGAAGGTTGTTGTATATCCGATTCGGCTTCATTCTCATTGAAATCAATGGCTCCACGTACGATTTCATTTCTCGTGTGAGAGTCGCTTTGCGAGGTGATGCAATATCAGTGCGGTGCCTCCCATGCTGGTAAATATCGCTCTGTTGGGTTGCTTCGCATGTCATAATTTTTTGTCTCCATCGGCACGTTTCTCCTAGAAATGCCCCACAGGTTGACGACGTACATTCTAGTACTCGGTATCTCATCTTGTGGTTGTCAAAGTTGATGGAGCACAACTGACACCGCACTTTGTGGCTAGTAGGTGTCCGAAATGAGCGACAACGATCCAGCCATCCATTGATTTGGTTCTGGTCTTGCTTGGTGGCCACACTAATCCATACATATGGAGGTGTCATCGAGTGGTGCTTGTTGTGTGGGAAGGGTGGGTTATTCAACTGTGTGTTGACCACTCAATCAAATCAAAATAACAGCGTCGGTGTATTTCTTAGAAATTAAAGTAATTCTGATGCACAGGTGATAATTCGTAGTACTTAAATGTGATTTGTTGGACCCAGTGTGCTCGCACATTACTTTGTCCATGGTAATGCATATCTGTCTGTAGAGACAGCGTAGTGTCTGAGTGTTAGCCTCTCTATGCGACGACTCTCGATTTGTGCCTGTTCCAATGGTGCTCTCATTTGCAAGTGCAAATGAAGGCTGGCAACGTCAAGACATCTCGTCCATCATCGGGCTTGAAGCCTGCAACTTGGTTAAGCTTGGGTGCTGATGCTTTTTAATCTCCGTGATAGCAACGCAAGGTCTCGTCTTGCGTCTCACGTAGTCATCTGACCGACTACCGCAAGGCTATACAGCACGAGAAGTTGGTGACTGGCACCAACGTCAACATGATCGTTTGGTACCTTGAAGCTCTAGCCTCCAACCTCGACAAGCCAGTCGTCGACGAAGATTTGTTAATAATGAATCGTTAACCGACAAGTATCACTGCAACTATGGAGCAGAACTTGTAGCTGTGCTTCAGTGCTGTGCAGGAAGGAGACCTGGCTCAATGTCAAGTCAGCCAAGTGATTTGTCTACCGCCAGCTCATCTCCAGCTTCTGAAGCGGCGATCTGTTGCTCAAGTTGAGCTTGGAATCGCATAGTCGTCCATACAATTAGTTGGCAACTAAATAGTTGCAAAAAGCTGGTTATAGTATTACCTCTTAGCCTCTTACACATCAGCCTCTCTTTGATACTACACAGGCGAAGTCCTTCCTTCAAAATCGGCGTCCACACCGAGGAAGGCAAACCTCGCGTCAATAACAATTGAATATCCGCCCGATGAGGGCGTTGTGTTGTCAAGAGCAGTGCTCTTCCATGATCACGTTGTTGTTGGTATGTGGTGTTGCCGGGTAACCAGAGTCGCTCGAAGAACTACACGGTGAGCTGCTGCCCTCGCTATGTGTGACGCGGTCGCAGTGGACCTCGTGGTCGGATAAGTGTGACATCGAGTGTCCACGTGGCTTCGTAGTCCATTCAGTCTCCAACTTGGGCATACGGTACTCCGATTTAGCGGACTGGCGCTCAGAAACAACTGAAGACTCGCTCATCAGAGACATATTGTCGGCAAGTCGCGCCGCCACGTCCGCGTGCTTCTCGTCGTCAGTCCGTGCCTTAGACGTAGTAGTTGAAGTTGAAGCGCTTGGGGTGTTCATAGCAGCCGCAGGTGAAGCAGCAGGAAGCAATCCTGTCTTGGATCTAATCCCGCAACGCTTGCGCATCCGGATCTCCAACTCCTTTTCGATACCGACGAAGTAGCGGTTCATGGCGTTCATGAACCGCCTACGGTACGAAATAGGACTGATCACCGTCGGGTTGCGAAACATCAAGCTTGCCTTTGAAGTAGACTCCATCTTCTTCAGGAAATCGAATTGGTGTAAGTAGTCAATAAGCCCAACAATGACTTGCCGCTTGTCCTCATCGAACCGAAGCAACTGGATAAACGTCAAGTCAGTTGTTGCGGTAAAATGAATAAATGACAAAGCAAATTCACGTACCAATGAGTAGTCGATAACACCTGCACGACACAGGAAACCAGTATCGTTTTGAATGGCTGCCTCAATGATCTCCAGGTCCGGCTGCGACACCGGCACAGGGATGCGTTCTGAAAAGTTGCCATCCAGTAGCACCGGCAAGTTCATAGACACTTGCACATTTGAAACACTGTTAAACGGTTCGTGGTGGTCTTCGTCGTCGCTACTAGAAGCATTATACCGACGTCGAAGAATCCCTTTGAGGTCATACATTTGACCTGGCGGGAACCCATATGAAAAGTTCTCCATAATCACAACATATTCCGTATGCTTCAGCAGTCGTCGACTATGGCTGACCTTGAATAGACCGACGATTTTCGTGATGACTGTCGGTGTCGGTACGTCTACCACTCGTGATATGAACTTGAAATACTTCGGCGCCATGTGAACGAACATGTTGAACTCAGTCACCGATATGCCCTTCAGTACATAGCGTTTATCGTGTGTCTGCACAGACATTTTGAAAACATGAGTGACTCAACACCTCCAACTACCTTAGAAAAAAACTTACCATCGAAAAGAACGCTCCCGATTTGCCTCCAGTGGTATCCCATCGCTTGCTTTCGATGATGGAATTCAAGAACTCCACATTTCCAGGTACCGTAAGAGCACGTAGCGCGTGAAACTGAGCTGCAAAGTAAGCCACGCAGCGGAACTCGTGGTTCATGGAACCAACCGCGTAGGAAAACTTCATAGAAGTATGTTGCAAGTCCGTCGAACGCAACTTGCTTAAATAAATCATTTTCTTCTTGTCCACAACAGTAGCTGAGGACGTTGTAGCCGATGTACTTGAGCTCGATGACTTACCACCCTTTGATATTGAGGCAAGCTCTGGGACCTCTTCTTTTTTAGCTGGTGATGGTGCTGCTACTTCACTGATACCCTTGTTTTCAGACGCATGGAGCTCGTCTGCGATATTTACCTTCTTCTCGAAATGAGCTTCTAGCTGATCGATATATACTGGTGAACAAAGCGTGTATCCGATCAGCGAACCGACGTCCTTGTCATGCACTTTTACAACGTAGCCATTGATGCCATTCGGGAGATCGAAATGACCCTCACGCAAAGCTGCAGGAATTTCGGTGTAAGGTTTTATCCTGATTGCTTCAGAAGCGTGTAAACTGTGTCCATAGTGGCTGACTGGGGTATTGCTAGAGCGATTTGATTCCGGAACAGATAAACTTCGCTTGTCACGCCGCGACACAATAAGAGAATTCGGTCTCTTCATCTCTAGAGAAGACCCAGACGTATACGACAATTCAAGTTTTCCAACAGTCGAGTTTGATGTGCTTGTAGACAGAGAGCTCTCTTCACTGAGACTTGGTTGGTGCTGTTCTTTTTCCATGGGCGCACCATCCGTAAACCAATCAAGTGGAATTCGGCGCTTCGTTGGGGAATCGGCAACAACCTTTTTGATCGTCGCGTGTTCCTGAGACGGCGCCAGCAATATGATCTTTTCTTGTAGTTGACGGACCAACAAATAGAGTTCCTTTAGCAACATGTTGCAACCAAGAACACTGATTCGGTCCGACTCGATCGTCGCCTTTGCACCAACGCGAAAAGTTTCGATCGACGCATCAGTTTCCTCCCAAAGTCTTTGAACCTCTTTCTTCGGCACAGATGGTACCGATGATGGTAGGAACTCCTGAGCAGTTATCAAGTTCTCCTCTAAGATATCAATATTTCGGATATGAACGCGGTGGCCATCTCAATTTTCGTGTTGAGAGTTTCTGTGAACTGTTTCACGTAGTCACGGCGACATTTTCTGTCCGTTTTGCACTTCGGTTGCATCGTTGACGAAATAAACTTGTACGGTCTCCAAGCTCCACGACCATGTTTCTCTTTGACACCATTACTTTCTCCATTCATATCATTCACCATCGAGGCACTAATAATTGATCCATCTTCGTCAGTAGACGAGCGCATTCGTCGAAAACTGCGACTTCTTGCACTCGATCCACTTTCCGATTCATCCGCTGCAAAAAACGACGCTCGACTGCGTACAATCATTTCACTTAGTGCTGAGATCCAAGAAGCACGTGACGTGCCATCCACTGCATTCAACCGCAATGTATGTTCTCCATTGCATACCGAAAACTGGAATTGCCGAGGTTTCAACGATTCCTCCACCAACAACGTCGTATGTCTGTCAATGAGTTCTTCACTCACTTGTACCATCGACGCTCGATCTTTCAGACACACCAAACTGCTGGAACCCCACCTCAACAAACAATAGCGTAGTTTCCAGCTACGTGACAGCGTTCCTCGTACTCCCAACCATCCTTCCTTCTGAATATCATCATCTGTAAACTCCACACGCACAAAATTCGACGATTTAAGTGTCGATCCTAGTTGGAAATAGGCCTTCAGTGCGTCTCGATAGACGCGATAATATCTCTTGGGACTTTGTACTTCGGACACTCTCGACTCTCTGTAGCTTGGAGAGCCAGCACCACTTTGTCTCACGTCCTCTGTCTCTCCTTCTGTTGATAATGGAGTCCGTACACGTGTGCGGATCCACCTGCGTCTCCTTAAAAAGTGATAATACCCTCGTTTCACCTTACTGGTGCCTTCAGCAAGACGGCAATTGATGCGCTCAATAGACGAGCCGTAGGTCCATCCTTCGTCATCGCACTGAGTATATTCACTGTCGGGTATCCACGCATGGCTCCACATCCAGTCGGACGAGCGTAAGACGCCCACTTCGAGTCTTGGGGTCTCGGTTACTCCATTGAGACGGTCGTCGCGGCCCGAAACGCGCAGTGCGGCACTTGTGAGCTCGTGATACGTGTTGCCACTGCGATCGCAAAAGCGCTCGAGTGTCCATCCATGGAAGGGCTGCAATACTTGCACTTCGAAAGCCTCTTCAACCACCGACTCCATCCCTGCGCTTGACACTCCGACGAGACTAATTGCCACTCGGCTAAAAGCCATCTCGAGTGAAAGAGAGTGCGCAAAGGGGCTACTAATTGAGAGGCTTGTGAACCTACCCCTGTCGTCGAAAATGATTTTGTAGCCTATCAAGTTGTGGATCGAGGGATTTTGACCACTCCTGAAGCTGCAAGTGTGACGTCTGCAGACAGGCGAGAAAACTACTCTTTTGACACATCGCAGTGCAAATAATGGTTTGTACGGCATGGCGACGGCAATTTTACTATCGTGTTGCTGCGATAGTGTGCTGGTTGATGCATCAAATGCATTTTACAACACGGTCATTGTCATCATGTATTCGGAAGCAACTTACCTGGTGGGGTTGTGTGGTACCGAGACCGTTACTGAACTCGCGCCCCGGCACATTAGTGCTCACTTGCATAGACTGGTCTCCGCACCAAATGCATTCGTCGAGTTTCCTCAGCACCAGCGGAGTTTCATGCAAGAAACTCAACTAATTCTTGCTCGCTGCAAAGAATCTGTCCGTCGCAGCAGCTCGCAGCGGTGATCAAGGATCATGGAACGGCGCTTGCTATTCGTGATCAAATTCACAGACTGATAGCAAAATCCAGCAGCATGTCCCATCACCGTTCAGCGATTACTTTGAGATGACCTGCAATTTGCCCCGTAGCATCAACAATGGCTATTACAATGTAATTTGCATGTATTACCGATGCAACCTGCAACCTGCAATGTTTGCTACCAAGACTAAGCCTGTCCCAGCTGGTGATGGTCTCCGATATCCATTCGTCTCCAATATCCATTCGACCACCGAGAAAAGCGATCTTGCATGCAGCGGGTTTATCCCGATACCAGCAGTAGATGTCATTCAAAACAAGAACGCTGGCGTGCTATCCCTAGTCTAGGAAGTTCCTCGTAGGAATACCAGTCCACATATTGAGGAGATCTACAGTACCTTGTTATTAACGTCTACTCGTTGTTTGTCAAGTGAACCAGTTTGAATAATGCATTATAGAGTCATCATCAACGTCCGACCTAGTGTACATGGACTTCACGCCGAATGACGTCGACCACCTCGTCGTCTTCGACCTCCTGGTCATCGGTGTCCACGTTGCTCGAGCTACCCTCAGGTCCAAAACCTTTCCGAGGGCTACTGTTGTCACCATACTGGCAAAGATTCGTGAGCAGCGGGATCAAGTACTTGTTGTCGAACTGCAACGCTCGCATGTGTCGATGAGGCTTCACCGTTTTATCGAGAGCTGCCTCCTCCTCAGGCTGTCCATTCGAAACAAACAACAACAATGATAAAGAGGCAGTGTGATCAGCTGCTGAAGAGCAATACATACGTCGGTCATATCGCATTGTGCACTTACCGTCAATCGCGGAATACCGCATTTGTCGAGCACTGCAACCGTACCACCGCCCATGATGATAATCGATAGCAGCACGACAATTAGCGTGGTGGCCACGATTTCAGAGCGCTTTTCACCTGGGAACGACTTTGACAACGCAAATGCCACGGCCCCGCGCATGCCACCGTACCAGATCACGTGCTGCTGATTCAACGTGATCTTTGAGGATTTCTTGCGAAGGTTCAACAGGTAAGAGAGCGGATACACAGCACACCCTCGTGAAAACAAGCAGAAGACTGCCATCCAGAAGATGAGCCAAAATCTGTAGTATTCCGTCAGACCAAACGCTGACAGTCCCAAGTCTATCAAACAAAATCATTCAACAAAGAGCAGAGGGTTAGTCATGCCGTTAGTCTCGCGTAAGTGGCCTTGTTCATTGCACGTACTCAAGAACACTGACGTCTCAGCCATGTGCGAAAGCGTATTGAATACTCCAGAGCACCTGCAAATCAACCATCTAAGTCGACACACACAACAAGGTGGCAGCAAACCCATTTGCATACTTACACGTCACGAGCTTCTGGAGTCAAATTCGGTGATGCGTAATGCTTCATGGCGACACCAGCGAAAATGACAGACACAACGCCCGACATTCCAAGAATTTGAGAAACAACGAAGGGCAGGTACGCGAACATGACGAAGACTCCTACTTCGTGCAACAAGTTGCTACGCAAGTTGCTGTGCTTGAATATCAGCGCCGGGAGCATGCCGAAAATGACACCGATCATCGTAGAGCCTGTAAGGACCAAGCCGAACTCGAAAATTGCAAATAGCATTGGTTTGAACTCGTACGAGTGGCCAATGAAACGAGAAAAGGTCTCGAACAGACAGATAGCCACGGCGTCATTGAGTGAGCTTTCTCCAAACACGAGGTAGAACAGTGTCGGATCAACATGAAGTTCCTGAAACACTGCTAAAATGGAGACAGCGTCGGTAGCGGAGATCAGAGAACCAAAGGTGAGAGCCTCCGCCATTGACAGTCTCATAACCCACCCGAAACGACCAACCGTGAATATACCGATACCTGTGATGACACTCATGATGAGAGTCCCGAAGATCGAGTAGACGAGGATTGGCTTGATGTTCTCGAAAAAATAACGGCGCTTCATGGTGTAACCCGAGTTGAAAATGATCGGGGGCAGCATTCCAACGAAAAAAAAGTTGGGGTCAAAGTCCATTAATTTCACAGCAATCGTGCTTGAGTTCATAAGCAAACAGAAAATACTGGCCAGGATGCCAATGCCGATGGTCGCAGCAGCCTCCGGGAGGAAATGCCAATGCAACTTGTGTGTCACGTGGTTGCACAAGATGATGGCGATCATGAGCAACAGCAGAAAGGTGGCAAGCTGGAACGCGAGCGAGTATTCCTCGCTGATTTCGTCCGCGATGAGATGCTCGTCGTTCATGGCTGCGACGACTAAATGGTGCTCAAATGTCCCGAGTGTGACTTTCCGCTAGTTCCAGACTGCAGAGCAGCCTCAAACGACGTCGGAACTCAGCGGTCTCTAGTAACGGCCATGCAAAGATGACTCCTGGAAGAGAACGTGTAGTTTCAAGGGATCTTGAGCTATTCCTAGCGTCTGCAGCGAGCGTGACAGCATTGCTGCTGCGAATCAGGCTAGCATCGTACGGTACGAGCACAACACCTCGACATGAATTTTTAAGTTCGTCGCAAAGATTTGAGAACTGAACCATTGTTCACATATCGTATGGCATTAACTCTGCAGAGTGGGAGATTGCATGTACACTAGCGGTTGCAACTTGCTACCTTGCAAGTTGCAGTGGTAAGCAAAAATGTAGCCAAGCACCTTTTCTACCAAATTGAAGTGTTCTTCATTTGGTTGGCCTAGGCAAGCTCAGCTGGTGGATGCAATCACTACTTAAAGTGGTGACAAGCAAAGCGACAGAGTTCCATCCACCAGGCATGTCAATGTGAACGCATCAGCAATTATGCTGTGATGTGCTACTTGCTGAAGTTTCTCTATGCCGTCTGGTAGCTTTTTGGCAGTGGCGCCATTGATTCTGGACTCATGTTGGCTGCCTTGACATGCCCGCTAACACTATACTCATCTTGATGCCATCACACACTGTCCGCTGCAATCCGTTTCGTCTTCATTGTTGCCGTTGCCTCCACCAAACCAACCCGTAATTGCATCTTTTTGAAGGAACATTTCCCCTTTTATCGTTACTTCCCGCCCTTTTCATGTCATCCTGTCAAAAAAGCAATTGCATTGTGTTGAAGTAACACCTTTTATCGTCACTTCACCGCCACTTCGCCTCTCCCGCCTGAGTTTGCGAGCCAAAGAAGGAAAGAACGCAAAAGGGCGGCTCCAGTTGCCAGCTCAAGGCAAGGCAATCGCAGCCCCAGACCTTGCAACACTCTTGAAAACGCCAGCAATTGTCAGTTGCTGTCGCTCTCGCAGTCACACGTGGTGGTTACGCTGCTGGATCGTTCGTTCCCATGCTCTTCGGCTCGCAGTACGACGACGAGGGCGGTACAGACCATAGCGGGAGCCCCACGACGCCCCCGCAGTCGACACGCAAGAAGAAATCTGCGCCTTCTTCCGCCCGTAAAGGCCTCAAGACCAATCGACGGGATAAAAGCCGCCCCAGTATGGCCGGCGCTGCGTCCGCTGTCCTCGCTGCAGGCCAGAGCAGCCCCACGCAGTCCTTTGACTCGACGAACTCCTCGTCTGGAGCGTCCATGTCCTATTTACTCACGAACCAGCGCAACAACAGCAACAATAACTTGAACTATACAACCTTTGACACTGTGAATGGCAGTGCTGCTGGGACTGTGCCCAAGACTCGACGACGTAGCAAGAAGAAAGGAGAACGAATCAAGAAACTCAAGCGTCCAGTGGATCGCCAGTGCATGTATCCAAGTGTGTGGAAGCAACTGCAATTCCGCAAAAAGATCGTGCAACTCGCGACCAATTTGAGCGAGAAACCTATCTGTGTTACGGGTGTAGACGGCTTCTTGGCCTCGTGGATCGTGTGCGAGCTGCTGAATCGCGGCTATCATGTGCGTGGCACCGTGCAGAACGGGAAGGACGATATCTCGGGCTTATTGCAGCTCCCTAATGCGAGCAAGAACTTCTCCGTCGTTGAGACGTCGCTTCTGACACCGGAGGCGTGCGACATGGCTGTCCAAGGTGCGTGCCTGGTTTTCGAAGCGGTCTGATTTTTATCTGATAATTATTGTGACTGTTGTCATTGCAGGTGTGATTTTGTTATTCATACGGGTACACCTCGTCATGTTCGGTGAGAGATCCACTGTCGGAGCAGCAGGAACCTGGAGTGCACAGTATTGGCAGTCGTATGCACTGCATCATTCCCATGATGACGAACTTCATTCAGGCCTGTGCGCGAGCACGTATCAAACGAGTTGTCTTGACCTCTTCGATCGCTGCTATGGCCGACTCAGTGACACCGGAGTCTATCATTAATGATGCCTGCTGGAATGTCACTTCGTCGTTGGAAAAGAATCCTCACTTCCTTAGCTTGAAATTGGCCGAGGAGGCTGCATGGCAGCTGGTGGATCAACTTCCTAGCGATCGTCGTATTGATTTAGTGACCATGAACCCGGGAACTTTGTTCGGGCCTATGCTCTCGAAGTCAAAACTAGCGCCTGGAAACCAAGTCATTTACGATTTGATTACAGGCCAATACTCAGCTCTGGTAGATCTGAATTGGAGTATGATTGATGTTCGTGACTGCGCGGTAGCACATATTGCCGCGTTGGAAAACAATGATGCTCGCGGGAGATACATTTGTGTCAACAGGAGTGTGTGGATGAAGGACATTGTGGAAATGCTTTCGAATAATGGTTACAGTGGCCGTGATTTACCGTGGAAAGTGGGTCTGCCTAGTTGGGTTGGGCGCCTGCCAGCATACTCGATTCAGCTTGGGCAAGTTGGTGCGTCGTTGTATGCTTATGACCCTGCTTCTGTTCGATCTTCGCCTTATCTTGGCGATAAACTTGTGGAGCACTTGAATATCCGTTTCCGGTCGGTGGACTCGACAGTTGTGGAATCTGCTAATGATTTGCTGAAGTGGGGGCTCATTAAACCCTGGGCAGAGGATCATGAAGCGCTTGAGTGCGGGTGCTGCCACAACGTGTTCACATTCTATCGACGAAAGCACCATTGTCGGGTAAGTTCAACTAGCTGTTGCCACATGCTTGAGATAGAAATGATCTTACACGCATATGCTATTTTATACTTTGCAGGAATGTGGTGTAATTATTTGCAATGACTGCTCAATGTCTCGAGCGGTTGTGGAGGGCACAGAAGGACGCGCGCGTTTGTGTGATAAGTGTGTGAAGGGATCAATTCCAGACCTGCTTGAACTGTTGAAGGATGAAGATCCAGACAAGAAGAGGACAGCGGTGGTCGCACTGGAATCTTTGATGGAGAATCCGTTGAATCATGACTACGTTACTCGATTTGGGGGTATCTTACTTTTGATGGACGCGATTCACCACCCTGATGAGTCGATTTCGTCACATGCCGCGGGCGCACTATGTGCCTTGTCATGTAGTGTGGCCAGCACACTCCAAATGGTGCTTGAAGGAGCAGTTTTGCAAATGCTGGAGGTCGAGGAAACGATCAGCACATGGGCCATTTGCCTTCAGGCTCTTCGTAATATTTGGAAACAGATCAACCGACAAGATTTCAGACGGATGCTTCATGCTGTTGCACGAGTATCGGCTGACGCTAATATCGGTAAGGCGAGGAAATATGTCATACCTTGGTTGAAAATGTCTAACTTTCGTGTTTTCACTGGTGCCTACAGGCGAACTTCGCGGCAACATTCTGCTTACGTTTGTGCACATGATGGATGCGGAGGAGGTTCCAACACTTTTGTCGGAAGGTCTCCTGTCGGTGTTGTATCACATGCTGCAGTCGACCGCGGAGTTCCCTCGCTGCGCTGCTGCGCACGCAATAAAACACTTGGTGCCTGCGGGATACAATCCAGATGTGTCTATTGATGTACCGCCGTACCTAGTTGATGACCATGAAGAGCTGTTCTTGAACTCATCACTGTCGGACCTGCAATTCCTCGTCAAGGGCCACATCGCTCCCATCAACGCACACAAGGTCGTCCTCTTCTTCCGCAACTCGTACTTCAAGAACATGGTGAGAGTGAGTATCGTTTGCATGTCTGTCTGAAGTTGCTGTCTCCTGTTGCTCATTCTGTTGGTGGTGTGGAGTACATATGCTAATGAGATTCTGTACTTCTCGTGTGATGCAGTTTGGTTCAGCAACCAGCCAGACCGCAGTGATTGAAGTCGACAACTGCAGTTATGAAGTGTTTTCGATTTTGCTGCGCTTTTTGGTACGTTTGCTTCTGCAAAAGTTCGAGTGGATGAAGAACACTAACTGTGTATTATTTTAGTATACCGGTAAGGTTGACATTACACCTGACGTGGCTGAAGAGTTGTTGCGGGCATCGTCGTTCTATTGCGTTTACGAGTTGCAAAAGCGTACGGAGGCTTTCCTGAGCGGCCAGATTTGCGTGGAGAATGTCGTGGACTTGCTGACGCTGTCTGAAGAGTGCAACGCCGACGATCTGAAGAAAAACTGTGTGCCATTCTTGATGCGACACATTCACGAAGTCGTGCGACTGCCTGCTTTTGAGGAGCATCGCTTTCGGTCGAGTGAGGAGGTGCTAAAGGCGCTGACAAATATGCTTGGGCCCGAATGGGAAACAAGCTATGCGAAATTTAAGAAGTCAATTGGAATCAATAACAAGGAGGACGAAGAGGAGCCTGCCGATGCTGAGAAGACGGACGAGGAGGAAGAACCACAGCCGATCGGGCACCAAGTGAACGAAATCCAGGAGGCGCCTCTGTCGCCACGCTTCCTGCTGTCGCCAGTGCCTCCTCCCAGTTTTACAGGGAACTCGTCGGCTTTCGCCACGGAATCGCCGCGACTGAACACCGTCGGCGAGGACAAGTCGACTGAAGGTTTCCACTTTATGAAGACATTCGGCAATGAGGACGTGCTCTTCCGGCGTTCTCGCAACTTCTCGGAGGACTTTTCGGAGGGATTATCGGAAGGCGTGTGCTAGGTTATTTTATATGAGCAGCGAATGGATGGTTGAGTGCTTGACTTACTAATCGGAATCAAGTGCCTCGCTTGCAGCAACTGTCATGTTATAGTTTTTGCTCTTTCGCTTGAAATAGCCACTTCGAACATGATAATTAGGTACATCTGCAAGTGAAGTGCTCAAACAAGATCCTTTGGGTACCTAATATGGGTAGAAACGGCCTTTTTCTGTCGGAAAGAGTCCCCCATTCTTCTTCCTCGAAGAGAACACAAGCATTCCGCGTGCCTTGATGGGAACAGAGCTGCTGTAGATCCAATGGACGTCGCCAGGCCGATGTCACAGCAGCACGCGGACGAGGACGAAGAGCACAAGGCACGTGGCGACGTTGTGGTGCGCGTAGGAGACGCATCCACAGGCGCCGTGCACGTGGTAGCGCTAGTTTCTGCCAAGTACGAATTGGGTTCAAAATGGGTCAAATCCCGTCTAAACTCGTCTGTATGCAGTGTCGTGGTGGAAGAGCTACGTGAGGAGCTGGAGCGACTCAGCGGCATCCCCACAGGCGAGCAGATTCTACTGTGCGGCCCACCCTTTGCACGGCTCGACCCACGCCGTGCTGTCGAGTACTACGGACTGCCAGGAGTGAGTCAAATTTGAGGTGATTGCATGGAGTTTAGAGACTTATTGCTGGCTTTTAACAGGACAAGGAGGTGTTTTTGTACGACCGCCGACTGCTGTCTCAAGAGACGGCCACGCCTCCATCGACGGCGGCAGTTGTAGCTCCAGTTCATGTGAAGTGTAGGATTTTGTCATTGTTTTTGTTATTTTTTGGACTGAAGTGATAATTTGTGGTGTTTTTGGGTTATTGTAGTACCGTCACAACCAGTGGCTTCGTCGGAAGGATCAAAGATGTTGAGTGAGAGCTCGCATCCGATGATGCGGGCGCTAGTGGAGTATGAGGGGTACTTCCAGTTGCAGGTCAGCCAGAGTGAAGCATTGGAGAGCGGCACTCTTGCCAATATTTCTACTAGTGAACGCGGTGCACAGGAATTGCAAGTTCAGGAACGAGCTATCGCTGCTGCAGTTGCCAATTTGGATCTATTCAAGACGTCGATGATGAAACATTTTGCTCCGTTTTGGGCAGATTTTCAGGCGACGAACGATAAACACGAACGACTGTTGAGTCAGTTTGATAGCTACCTCGAGGCACTGGCTACAGTGGAGCTCCATCCAGCGCTGGCGACAGAAGAGCGGAAGACTCTATATGATTGCATCCCTGTGGATAAAGAACGTGAATGGGCGGCACAGTGCGAGCAGTCGCATACGCACGTACGATCACAGGTACTGAAGCTGCAACAGGTTCACGATGAAATATGCAAAGAAGTCACAGACATGATATCGGTACATGCTGATGCGTGTCGAGAGTACGATGAAGCCAGCGCTGAATTGGAACAAATGAAAATGCTGGGACGCAAGCAAATGGACATCACAAGTAGCTTGCGGGATAACCTTCATTATGTGCTTAACAGCATTGAGGAGACGTCTACGATAGCAAGCGGAAGTAATCCTATGCTGGCGTCTACGAATGCTTTAGACGTGTGTCGGCGCATTGATGAGCTTTACCAGGGCCAACAAAATAAGGTAAGGGTGTTTGTCTAATTTACCATCGGTATTCCTACGTCTGTTTGATATCGACATGAATTTTGCTGTTATGGTAGGTCCCTGAAGCGCAAAATCTGGTTGAGGATATTGTGGCCCACGTGAACAATATTGCCGCTAAAAAAGTTACAACGTTTGAACGAGTTCATGGAACCTTGCGCCAAATTTCGATTTCACAATCAAAAATCCGAGACTTTGAGAACTCATTGGCAGTTTTTAGAGAGGCACTTGCTGCCCAAAAGAAGCACTTTTACGAACTGGAGCATCTGGACAAGCTTCCAGGTAATTTGCATTCATATGTACGATATCGATCAAAGACTAACAGCATTCTTACGTGACAGAATCATATGCGGCTTGCTTGAAAGAAATCTCAAGACGCCTAAAGTATGGACGAATGTTTTCGGATCGTATCCAGTCTATGGCTGAGGAGCTTGCCCAGCTGCGTGAAGACGAAGTACGGAAGTATTTAGTTTTTCATGAAATCTGTCGTGCTTGCTCTTACTTCGTGATGTGTTATCTCTTACAGGTTCAACACCGTGAGGAATTCTTGCGCAGCTTTGGTCAACACCTGCCTCGTGATTTCGTCTCGGGGCTTGCAGAAAAGCCATCACATTGTGAATTCCGCATGCGCCCATTTGATCAGAGTCTTCCTTTAATTGAAGACCAAGACGATCAAGGTTTTGACCCACACGAAGACAAGGAACGCCCGCCTTCCGATGAATTTGTTGATTGCGACGATCACGGTAGCTCATCCGAATCAGCCAATAACGTGGATCTTCTCCAGGAACGGTGCAAGGAACTGGAGGCGCGGGTGTCGGAGCTCACAGCCGAGTTAGAGCGGTCGAAGAAAAATTTATACTACGATGGGTCTGGCAGCGACTCGATTTCTCGCTCAGACTTATCTAAGACTAGTGCACGAGAGGGTGACAGTTCATGCGAATTCCCGTTGGTGTTGGCGTTGGCAGCGACGGCTGGTGACATGGATAGCTCCTCGGAAGCTGATCGGTCCAACATTCTTGATCAAGAGCTAGCCACTGTTAGGCGGAACATCGGTAAGTACAATGATATGACATACGTGAATTATGTGACCAGTTTTAACCAAACTGTTTCGATCTCAAGGCTCGAGTTCTGACAACAAGGATGCGACTATCGCCAAGCTGGAGGTGCGTTGTTGCTAGCACACGTTTTTTAAAATGTTACAGACTAACCGCTCAACCACTTACTATGGACTATTATTTTCTCTGCAGAGTGAAAACCAGCAATTCTTGCTGAATGCGGCGGCCTTCGAAGAATATCCTTTTCAACGTTACGATTTGCATGTGCCTGCTGGGACAGTGTCTTAGTTGTTTGATTTCCTTAGGTTCCTTAACCGTGTAGCGCCTTGTGTTTTGCGATTTGATGGTTTACGGAGATTCAGGAGCGATCAAAGCGCGAGAAGATGCTCAAGGAGAATCATTCCAAACTTCAACAGACAATCAAGGATCTAAGCAGCAGTGTTCGATCACAGCGAACATCACTGGCCAAGCTACTGAAGCTTTTACAGATTCCTGTAGAGCCACATTCCATCGATGATGAGAACGTCGACGCGTTCGTGAACGCAAATTTCGATGCGGTCGAGACGCGTGTGAAAGAACTGCTGGCCAGTGCTGAGTCGGAAGTGGTGGGTTTTTCATGCTTGAAGTGTGACCTTAGCCCTGTTGGCATTTACGGATTTATTTCGTGTTTCTGATGCAATCAGATGCTGCAGTCGGAGCTGGAGCAGCGGCGCTCGGAGTTCCGCATGATGGAATCTGAGCAGGACGTTAACGACTCGTTCAAAATTTCGTTTCGGAGCTTCAGCGTGAATGACTTGGCACTCTTCTTGCCGACATCAGCGCCCGGGAGCGACGCACAACGAGTGTATTTAGCTTTCCATCTTGGCTGTCCACACCGCTTCCTGTCGGAGGAATCTATCTCCTCATTCAGTAACGACGGTCAAAGGTGCGATGTGGCAACTATTTACCAACTATATCTCGTTTGCTAACTTGTCAAGTGCATGGCTAGATATCCTGACTACGTTGTTGGTCGGATTGTACTAATTGACGAGCAGACTGCGACTGAGGGCAACAATCCGTACGCACTTCACCTCGGGACCACATTCTACGTCTTGACAGTTGCAAGCCTTCACGAAAGCTAACCACATTCTCACATGAAACAAAGTCTGCCGTATAACGTGAATGAAATGTTTTAGCGGCGAGCTTGGGTCTGGAGCCAGCGTGTACATTTGCCTCTTCCTCTTATCCCATCCGGTTCTTTTCTACACCACCGAAACGACAACTCAGTTCCAAAGTATCACCACGAAAGTCTCATCAATTGAGCTGTTCGTCCCCCTCGATGAGTGCCCAACAGACGTCCCCCGCAGAGCCTACAACCGCCAAGCGCGCCGTTGAGCAGTTCGACCATGAGTTCCAGCGTTACACGACCAAGCAGGTGATGCCTTATAGGTGACTATCCTCTTGAGACACTGTCAACTAATGTGTCAATGTGGTGTATCTGCAGTCTGGCAAGAGTGCGCGTGCGGTAGCCATGGCTCGGGCCGAATTGGCCAAGTACAATGCATTGGTGTTCCAAGACAAGAAGCTGGAGGAAGCTGGTGTGAAGAAGGGCAGACTGTCACCAGAACTTCGTGAGGCTTACGAGAAAAAGATCAAGAACCTGGAGGACGCGCTGGACACGTTCCACCGCTCTGTTGCCGGCTACAACCGTACCAAGGCTATCTTGAGCTTCGTGTTGTTGGTGGCTTTCGCTCTCATGATGTTCTTCCAGCCGTGGGCTAAGCATTTTGACAACCCCAAGGACCTGACGTATGATGAGTACGCTAAGATGGAGGACGAACCGGCCGAGACGCTCAAGGAGACGGAAGCTGCTGGTCTCAGCGACGAGCTGTAAAATTCCCCTTTATAGACTCAGTACCAGGTATTGGATGCATTGCGTGTGTAGCACTGCTCCAGTGCTTTACGTTTGGCTCAGATTGAATGAGATCGAATGACATTGAATCCACGACTACGTTACGATAATAATTAACTCGTGACTTATGCGCCACTAGCGCGCTGCATGAGCTGCAGACTCACGGAGCCCGACATTGTGCCTGTGTGTCTCCCACCGACGGCGAGTTCTACGACAAAGTTGTTTAGCTTTCGAATTCCATCCGGTGGTTCGTCGCTGTCATTGTTTGATGCTTGCGGGATGCAGATCACACCCTGGCCGAAGCACGGACCCTGAGTGCCAGCGTGAACCTTGATTGCGACGTGCATGTTGCCTGTTGGTCGTGCATAAGTAGCGTGCGTGATACCATCCCGCACGAAGTCAGCCCACTTGATGTGAGCCACGTTGGTCTTACACATCAGTCGATCTGTATTTTCCAGGTACACACCACCGCTCATGGAGTCTGCCAGCTCCAGCAGCTTACGTTGTGCTGAGAAGATATCTTCTGATGGTAATGGGAAGACTATCGTCACCATAACTTGGTGACCATGGCGATCATAGTTCGAGAAACGCTGATCGACATCGATCGAGTGGCTGAAAGAAGTGAGAGGGAAGTCCGCTTCGGTATCTGGCTGCCACGAAATACTGCTGAAGTCCAATCGTAGCTGACACTCGAGCACACCACTGACATCCTGCATTCGCTGAAGCTTCTTGGTGGCAAGTTCCGTCTCAATTGGAAGGAAGTCGCGATTTACAAGGGCTTGGAACACTGCGAGGACTGGTTTGTGATCAGAGCAGTTAACTTCCTCGCACGACGCGTAAACTGCGCACCGAAGCCGGTGGCGCATATCGGGCTGCGAGAAAAACAGGATGCGATCTGTGTACGACGGGACTCGCATGCCATGACCTTCAACAGCGGTCGTATAACAGCCTGCTAGCTCTTCAACGGGCCAGTTGCCTACATCAAGGTTTAGTGACGTCCCACGTACACGTCGAAATGTAGGCGGGAACGCAATCTTCGCCTCGCGAAAGCCGTAGAAAATCTGTCCGTCCCGCATGCCAGTTCGTAGCTCGTCATGCGCTAACACGTCATCCCATACGAACTGATCATCATCCACAAGTTCGCAATCTGCTGAGTATCGAGCACTGTTACTGCTACCATTAGACGAAGCCAACACTGACGACGTGCTTTTTGCGTTGCGTTCCAGCATACTGACATCGAGGTCGTTGCTGTCTCTGTCACTACCAAACGAGCTTCCAAGTCCAAAAGAGCTACTGAGACCGCGACTTGCCATAGGACTCCATCGTTTACCCAGCAGTCCTCGCCGTAAGCTGCGATTCCGCTTAATCGGAGCTGGTTTTGCAGTCTCACACTGCCGTACTTTTGACACCAGTTCCAGGATGATATCAGCGCTCGCCTCACGCTGTGTCAATCTGTAATTAAGATCGCCTAGAACAAAGCTGTGATGATGTACATGTGGAAATTCAAAGCCCACGTCCTCCAGATTCAGATGCAGCTCCTTCAATATGTCTTGAGAGTCACGATTCCTCCGCCGTACTTTTGATTTTCCCTGAGTCACACAATATGTCAGTACATTTACACAGCAAGCACAACACTAGAGCTCTACCTTGGGGTCTGAGGACAAATGACATGCTACAAATGCGAACGAGGTATCGAAATATCGGAATGCGAACCCTACAGCTCCTTTGTTGGAAGCTCGACCCAACACCAGCGATTTCCCAACGTTGACTTCCTGCTGGACTACCGGTGGCATGTAGAAGGCACCACTATCCACATCAGACGATTTGATGAACACAGTGATCGCGATATGACCATGGTAGCCCAATGACGTGTTCTTGCTGCCAATCTCGCGGTTGAACTGGTGAAATTTCGATGCTCTCCGAGCTGGTCCACTTGTTGCTGGCCGTGGTCGTACGCCCTCAAGGTGTTGCCGAATCAAGCTGCGAGTGTTTGCTAGATGTAGACACTCCTGAAGGCCAATGACATAAATGTCGTGTCCAAGTGGTATCCACTTATCCAATTGAGCAGGAGTGAGTCTGGCCTCGCCCATATTGAAAGTCGACACGAAAATATTCGCAGGTTGACGGTAGTGTTTCACCAAACTGTGATCGGTTCCTGTGTCCATCGTAGGGAACGATGGCGATGTCACAAACTTGTGCACTGGAGAGATGGACGGTTTGCACGAGAGTATCCGATACAGCCTAGTTAGCAGTCCTCCATAGATAATAGCAGTCGTCAAGCCCTGTGTGCACACTGTCACCTGCATCAAAAGAGCCACGCCAAACCTCGCCGAGCCCAATTCATCATCAAACACTACAAAAACACCACAACACATAAGCACCAGTAAACCCATGAAAACGTCGACTACTCACATCGAAAGACGGTGCTTGGTGTCCATAGCACGATAAATGCTGCAATGTAAATCCGGAGCTTGGACGTAATAAGTGCCCAGGATTCCTGTGCGTCCAAATTGGCATCTCGAAAATCCCTCGAGATGCGATTGTGCGTGACCCAAAGAATGACACTAATATAGAGAATCGCCACAACTACAAAGAGGTAGAAACTCAAGAACTGCTTGGACCGTGACTCCACCCAGCAATAGAACGTCGCGTTTCCAAACAACCTGGCAGCATACAAAGCGACACTGCACGCCACGGCCGGTACAATGACCATGAGCACGTAGAGTTTAAACCTGCTCTTGAGTCTTGCTTCACTATCTCGATGCACAATTTTCCGATAGAAACAATGGGCAATGGCTGCATTCCAAAAGACACTCATGAGACCGAAGAGATGTAGCGTGAACGCTTGGACATTGCACGAAGCAGATACGGTACTCGAGTCGGCTAGTGGACTCCCGAACATCTTGGGGAACGACAGCCCCGCGTCGAAGATCGAGAGCACCACCACCATCTTCTGTACCATGGAGACGCCACTGTGGACTCGAGCGGACACGTAATGGTGCCGTATAATGTAGAGACACCCGACTAAGGACAGTGCACAGCAACACAAGATGACGGTATGAAGCACATCGAGCTGCGAGGACGAGAGCCCCGAGTGCTCACTCGCTGTGCTGCTCATGCGTTAATGGAGCCCACCGTTGCTGATTCTGATGTGGACGTTTGGACCTGCTGCTAGCTAATGCCAATGGAGACTTGGACGTCCAAAGCCGCTGTGGGCAGCGGATCCGCTCGTGAACTGTGCCTGAACTTGTGGTTGCATGATTAGAGAGCGGCCACGGTGCGCGTTGAAATGGGAATTGATATCCTAAGCGTTGTTGCGGTTTTGATAGGTTTGTGGGAGAAACTTAGGAGATAGAGAGTAGGGTGCAACTCGCCAACGTCTGCTTGCCCAGCCCCATCTACGTCTGGTAGACTAAGGTTTCAGAAGGGATACATAGGTGGGACTAGCAGGATTCACTGCCTTTGACTGCAAGCACCGCACATGCCAATGGCATTGCCATGGAGGCTCCGTGACATAGAGCCCATGGAGCCATCATGGCCGTAGATATCGAAGCAGTGTGTAATCGGTCATGACAGATCGGAGCCCTTGGGGCAAGTACCCTACTCGCTCTGAATTGGGGGCACTACAGTGGCGGATCCGAACTGTCGATTCTTTCGTGCTCTCGACGGCAACAACGCGCTGCAAACCATTGTGACTCGAACGCACTCGTGCGTTTCCACACTCGCAACGCCATGAACAGCGTTTATTGAACACACATGTTATGTCGATTTGTGAGACTCGGCGCTGCTGACCACTTCCGACTCTGACTTGCCCTACAGTACAGTACTCTATCTAAACCTTTACAGAAGGGTTACACGTAACCTTCACATTTACAGTGAATCCCTCCGTACTAAGCCATGATGAACTTCTGGCGCGTGGGGCTGGCGCTGGTGGCCGTGTTAGCCGCCTACTTCCTATCTCGACCGGTTATAGAGCTCCTACTCAACTCCATCCGCTCCCGTCTCGACAAGCGCGTCCGGTACGAGACTATACCGACAAAAATATATAAAAAACTAATTATTTTATCTGATTATTCTATTTTCTATATGGTAGATGGATCGCGGACGTTCAGCACTACATGTTGACATATTTATGGTGGTTTTTGTTCCTGGTTTTGGTGCGCGATGTTATCGTCCGGTACATTTTGGACCTGGGGAGTGAGAAGGACGAGGTGATGCAGTATCTGAGCTACCTCGTGGCTATTCCGCTTGTGCTCGGTACCTTTGCTATGCGTAAAGTCGTCACGAATGTACGTAGTTGGAAACTTGCTGGATGTAGTTGTTGCTTATGATTGTTATTGTTTAATACAGCTTTTTGTCCGGTACTTTAAATGGGATCGATACTCATCCGACTACGACGCTCGGATTTTTGTTATTACCGAGTCCATCAAGTTTGTGTGTGTCGTGTTCATTTTGATCGAGATTTTCTACATTTCTTCCTGTCCAACTCGCTTATGCGATTCCTGCTGGTTGTTGGGTTTCTGAGTGTGGAGTTGGTTGCAGTTCTTTCGGGCTTTACAGTGGTGCGTGTATTTATTTGTTTTGGCATGAGGGAGAGCTGATGTTTGTTGTTGCTGTTTCTAGCTAAAAAATGTGGCAATGGGTCTGTTTCTTATCTTTGCGGAGCCTTTTCGAACGGGTAGCGAGGTCAAAATACGACGGATGCTGGGTTTCATTGAACGAGTGTCACTTGCGAGAACGACGATGCGGCGTATGGATGGATCGCGGATATTTGTGCCTAACGGCATTTTTGCTGACAACTATCAGACCAGCGGCAACGCGCTAGATGCTCACACACACTCGCTAATGTTGCGTCTCCACCCTACTACCCCCGTTCAACAGACAAAGGAACTTGTGCACGAGCTACTGGCCGTCCTACCTGCTTATGCTCTGACAACGGAAGCGCTTACTGTACTGCACAGAGATCGTCGCGAGGCGTTTGCTCACAGGTCCAGCAGTGCGAGCAGCTTTAGTACCAGTGCTGGGAGTGACGACAGTATATTGGGAGAGCGCCATCAATCGACTGCAAGCAGCGACGGTAACACGGGTACACCTCGTACACGCGCAAGGTCAAGTGCGACCTCCAGTGCGTTTGATGCAACAGGCCGGCCGATTGCGCCACCTCCCCCGCCGGTGCGCGTTGAGCTTCATGCGATGTTCAAGGTGAAAGTGATTGTTCTAATGGATCGCGAACGCTTCAGCTCCCTCGAAGCAGCAAAAACAGAAGTGAGTCCTTCGAATCGGTAACGATTGCTGTGTGTGGCTACTAAGCGTATTTCATATTTTTTGTATCGTAGGTGAATCTCGCCATCATTGACACAATCCAGCGACTTGGTGTCACTGCACAACAAACAACTCGCTGATTACAGCAATAAGGCAATAAGGTTAATTTATACAAGGTCAGCACGGTCTTCTTGGAGTCGGCGATGACGAAGCATATTTCCATCGCTAAAAAGACGACGCCCAAGTGGTTCACTTGCTGGTGGTGCTCGTCTACGTCGTCGATGGCTTGATAATTCAGCAAGCGGCTCTGGACTAAAGCTCGAGTGTCGTTCAGTTAAATCAGGAGTTTCGCTTCCAGCCGTCATGGTTGAAGCAGTCGACTCAGTGTATCCTTCTTCTCGTCCGTGTAGCTTTAGCTTCAGCTTGGCCATCAACATCGTAATTTGGAGCACGATCTAAGATATCGGCAGAGACAAATACAAAGTAAACTTTCGGTATAAGTATAGCAATAAGCACAATTTCTAACAGACCTCTGTCTTCTCCGCCAGCAATTCCCTTATGTGTCGCTCCTGGGAATAATAGACAACGTGCACAAGGTATGGCGCTTCAATACTTATCCAGAAGCGTCCTGGTTGTTGTGATTCTTCAGTTGCAAGCTTCTTGCTGCGCTCGTACACGTTCATTATATCCCAACCCCCTCGTGGTTTCTCGAGTCCTAACACGTCCCCTTTAGTGTTTGTGCGTCGGTCAATCATGTGTTGCGTCAAGAAGTTATCCAGCTCCTGAATGAAAATGCGCAATGCTGTCGTTGGTGTCGAGTGGCTCAGATGCAATGGAATGACACATTGTCGATCCAGACTTTTGCTTTGCACCTTCACCGCATTCTCGAGCATAATACTATTAGGAATGTAAGCCAATCCTTTGTCGTATTGGCGCAGTGAAAAGCCCTGTAAAAACAACCGCTCCACAACACCTTCATGACCCTGGAACGACACATGAAGACCACTCTTAATCTGCTCATCTTGCAGCGTCATCAACCCACCCATAATATTTTTCAACTGCAACACAAAGTGTTAGCTATAAAAACAAACATAGTAATCATCACTTACCCATGAATGAGCCCCAAATACAAACACAAACTCCACCATAATGACCGCTACCGTTGACACTTGACCCGACTCAAAGTCCGTAAATTGACCGATTTCATCAATAATACACGTCGACACCACCGCCGCCACCAACAAAACTTTAATCACCTGTAATAAATAAAACACTCAGCACAGCACTACCGTAACCTACCAAATTACCATCCACGTACCCCAATGCCCTCGGTAATGATCATAACTCGACTATAATCATCATCATCTTTTGATACAGCTCGGCTCCAGCCTTTGACGCGGATAATTCCCCACGTAACATAATTGCAAAAGCAAATAACGACCCACACGAGAGGTGGTCCTACTAGTAGAGTGATAATGTTCTCGAGGGTACCCGAGTCCATATCTAATAGAGATTCGAGGTCCATCACATAGGCGGAGAACCACATGAGTAGAACGAAAACTACCCACGACAGTGGACGTAGTAGCATCTTCTCGAACTCCCGAAACCAGGCGAAGAGTGCAGGGAGAATGCGGCGGGCTACTCGAAGGGAGAACCGCACGACCTCCACACGTAGAACGTAGGACGCCACGAGTAGAGCGAGACCTAGAAATACCCGCCATTGTTCACTTGAAGACGTTGTCGCTACTGCTGGCGCGATCGTGATAGTCACGGGCTGCTCAACGAGCGAGGAGTTGGCCACGCTACTATTGCTCATGCTAGTGCCTTGATGACGTTTTTTATCTGACAGTTCAAAACAATTGTGTTTTAAACAGTTGCTGTTCAATGTTTGAGGTGACTACAGTACTTCAATGCTCACCTGTGCCAAGTCACTTGAGCCTATCTTATGAAATCATGACAATATCGCTGACTTCGAATGGAGTATTCAATGCACTCAAGTGATTCTGTATACATGCAAAGTTGAAGAGATGATACAAAGTTGCCAATTCCAGATAATACTAAGAGCACTAGCACTCGTAGTTGCTGGATTTGAATACGTTAGGGTTTTCAAGAAACAGAATTATCGGATCAATCCTCGGTTACCGTCGGACAGATTATTGATTCGATGACTGTTTGTTCAGGGAAGCGCGCGCACGGTGTCTACGTGGAAGTGAAAAGTCCGAAAGTTGCATCATTCAGTCATGGATGAAAAGGTGGAACTGAAGACAAACTTACACTTGATGTGGGTTATTGTATATTGCATCGGTGGTGACACACCGGACGAAGATAGACGGCCACACAAGGATATTTTACTTGAGTTTAGCGCTAGTGCGGGTAACTCGGTTTCTGATGGATCAATGACGGATGATAAGAACATTGAGGTTTTCTCGAGTGTGATGGCGATGATATTGATTCGTTGGGAACTATTTGGAAGCGAATTTCTGCTGAAGCTGCAGTTCCAACCGCAGAAAGCCCTGCTACGGATACTCTAGACACCTCAGGCAGCACAGTATCTATTGTCGAGAGATATTTCAGCTGATAGCTCCACAAATTCCCAGGTGATCACTTCCACGACAGGCTCCGCAATACTGGCAAACATAAGTTCACAATTACCTGCAGCGCCTTAAAAATGGTCTCTGTAGCAGCGGTCGGGTTCAATGCGACGACAGCGGGTGTTTGGACGAGTTAAGGTAAGCATGCAAAACTGCGAAGAGAAACCACCTGTGCGCTGCTGCTATCATCTCGATTATTAAGTCTTTCATGTTCCACCTTGGATTTGCTTGCTGTGACTTACCAGTCCGTTGTCATTCTCGTAGAATTTCCCGTTGCAGTATGTACCTGTCTCGACTTGCCCATTTTCCAAAGAAATTGCAATGATTGGGCTGCGTGTTCATCGTTGTGGAGAATTTCATGAAGCAAGCTATTATCGACGGCGAATAATCATCTCCTCGGTGAATAATGTCATCAATATGCTGACGAACGTGACTGCAATCAATGACACAAGCAGAAGTGTGTAGAAGACTTCCTTAAGGCTAACATGCCATGCAGCTTCGAGCTCACACAATTCACAGATCGTGCCACTTTTGCTGTGAACGACATGCGCAACAAGGCATCAAAAGTGACCTCACCTGATGAATACTGTGCATTAATAACGAAGTGTCATGGCAGCATACGAAGTGGTAAGAAATATGTTCACCCAGTTGTAACGTGTGCCTACATGCACATACGTATTAAAAACTACTGGGTCGTACAACAAAACGATAGTGTCGCTACTCCACTCAAGCAGGGCTAATGTTATGTGGAGTTGTTTCCCTCAATGACAAAACAATATGATACCACGATACAAATTTTTGCTCAAAGGGACAACAGTCCGATCTTGCTAATGTTTTGGAAGCAAACTGAGATTGGACAACAAACGGCCACAAATATCATGAGGGGACTGTTGTTAATACCACGCCCATGTGTTAGATACTTATCGCATGTAAGAGCCATATTGCTGCTGATATGGTTGGCACTAACAAAGGTCTCTCGTCTTTTAGTTTTTAAAAAGTCTCCACACAAGCTATGAGGATGAAGACAATCTGCAAAAAATCAAGCTGCATTTGACGTTGAACAATGCGGTGCCAACACAAAAGCAAATCTTGTGATTAATTGGCCATGAGATACATGTAAAGTTCCTATTATAATAGCTCCAAATGTTACGTCATGGCCCTCATCCCTAGTGGCTATCCCGTATGCTTTTCGTACATCGATACCTGTCCGACGAAGAGCCTCATTTTTACTTGGTTGTAGAAGTCTGTGACTAATAGTCAGTCACGAACTTGCTCTTGATCTTCCCAATGATACTTCGAGCGGTGTTGCTCGTGGTGATCATCGCGATTTCGGGGACTTTTTCACAAGACATTCAACGGAGTGAAAGCTTTGGTGGTCCTCATGGAGCAGAATTCTCGGACGAAGCCTCTGTCGTCGTTGCACAAACGGTTGGTTCCATAGTCATTCGTGCTGGTGAGCGGGTGGATGGCATTTCGTTGGAAGTAACAGGTCCGAAAGCAGCAACATTCAACCATGGAGGAAGTGGTGGAAAAGAAAACAAACTAACACTGGCAGCGGATGAACGCATCACGTCGATGGAGGCACATTGGGGAAAGAAAAGTGGACGGACACGCATTTTCTACCTGAGCTTCGGCACTAGCGCAGGCAACTCCGTGTCTGGGGGGTCTATGACAGACGATAAGAATACGGTGACAGCACCCGAAGGTTTCCAGCTTGGAGGCTTTTTCGGACGCGACGGTGATGAAATCGATTCACTCGGTGCAATTTGGGCTCGAATTGAGGCCCCACCACCCCCTCCTCCTCCTACAGAAGCCCCTGCTCCAGCTCCAGCTCCAGCTCCAAAAGCTCCAGAAGCTCCAGCTAAAGCTACTGAAGCCCCTGCTAAAGCTCAGGATTCCCCTGTCCAAGGTTCAGACGCAACCGCAGACACCTCAGGGAGTTCTGAGACTTCTGAAGCAGCTTCAATGGCATCATCTGCAATTGGCACAGAAGCTCCTCCAGTAGAGACAAAAGCCCCTGCACCTCCAGCAGAGACAAAAGCACCGGCACCCCCAGCAGCTCCCGCCATTTCCGTAGAGGATTCTGTTCAACTGAGTGAAAGTTTCGGTGGACCCCATGGCACCGAGTTCTCTGACGAAGCTGCAGCTACTTCAGGACAAAATGTTGCTTCCATTACAATTCGTGCCGGGAAACGTATCGACGGCGTTAGTCTGGATATTACAGCACCAAAACCAGAAACATTCAACCATGGTGGATCTGGAGGAACAGCGAACACACTCAAACTGGCAAAAGACGAGCGGATCACATCGATGGAAGCTCACTGGGGTAAGAAAGGAGGCCGAACTCGCATATTCTACCTGAGCTTTGGTACGAGCGCAGGTAACACAGTTTCTGCAGGAACACAAACAGAAGATAAAAACTCGGTCACGGCACCTAAAGGCTTCCAGCTCGGTGGTTTTTTCGGTCGTGATGGCGATGAGATTGATTCGCTAGGTGCCATTTGGACGAGCATCGAGTTGGTCACAGCACCACCAACACCGGCCCCCACTCCAGCCCCTGAGAAAGCACCAGAACCTGGGAAACCTGCCGACGCCCCAGCTTCTGGAAGTGGTGGTTCAACAACAAAACGAGCTACCATTCTGAGTGAGTCTTTCGGCGGACCTCACGGCAAGCAGTTCTCTGATCAACCATTAGCCAAATCAGCACAAACTATCGGCTCCATAATTGTTCGTGCCGGTGAACGTGTTGATGGAATTACACTTGAAGTTACAGCACCCACGGCTGAAACATTTTCTCATGGTGGTCCTGGAGGAAAGGAAAACAAGCTGGCACTTGGTCCAGGCGAATACATTACATCCATGGAGGCCCACTGGGGTAAGAAGAGCGGTAAGACTCGCATATTTTACCTAAACTTCGGAACGAGTGCGGGTAACTCGGTGTCTGGAGGAACCCAAACTGATCTAAAGGGAAGTATTACTGCACCAAAAGGCTATCAACTTGGAGGGTTCTTTGGTCGTGACGGAGATGAAATTGACTTGCTTGGTGTGGTGTGGACTAGTATTGAAAAAGTAGCAGAATCCACTCCATCGGGTGGTGCATCTGCAGATGAAGACATTATCCTAAGCCCAGTACATGGCGGTCCACACGGCGTTGCATTCTCGGATGTTCAGGCTATTGTCCTTGGACAAACGGTGAGCTCTGTCACACTACGTGGCGCCAAACGTGTTGATGCAGTAACTCTACAAATTGCTACCCCAACGGAGTTAACTTGGACTCATGGTGGTTCGGGTGGTACCGAATCAACTCTTCCTCTCGCTCCAGGCGAGTTCATCAACTCGATAGAATTTCACTGGGGCAAGAAGGACGGGCGAACTCGTGTATTTTTCCTAAACTTCTCCACCAACAAGGGGAACTCGGTGTCAGCAGGAACGAAAACACAAGATAGTGTAATAGAGACTGCACCAAAGGGTTTTCAGTTGGGTGGATTATTTGGCCGTGCTGAAGATGAAGTGGATCAACTTGGCGCTATTTGGACGAGGATTGATGCTAAACCTGCACTACTCACTGATGTTATGGACACTGCTTGGTTTGGTGACATTATCCGCAACTGGGTGGGGCCAACTATCGGTGTGGCGAAAGACTCAGCCTGCTATCGGAAATTCAAGCCGTTTGACAGCAAGAAAATGTGTCCATTGGGCTATGGTAATGACGATGACGATTGCATTGCTCAATGTCCAATGGCATACCCAGTAAGATGTGGTTTGGAGTGTATTCCGCAGAATGACGATTGTGCTATAGCAGTTTTGTCAAAGATTTCGGCTGTAGCTGCTGTTGCATTTAATGCTGCAACAGCAGGCATCTTCACGAGTGTCAAGACATTGTACAAGGGAGCAAAGCTAATCTACATGTGCGCTGCGAATGTTATCAACGTTATTAAGCAACTGATCTTCTACTTCCGATTTGTGCAAACATCGGCACCACAAGGAGATACTGAGCACATGCTTGCTGTAGCGTATCAGTCCAACGTCGTTCTCGTGGACTTGCCTATTGCAATTTATGCTTGCCTTGGCATGCCTGCTCCGAAGAAATTGGTGTGGTCTGGGTACGTGGTGACTATTGTGGAAAATATCGTGAAACAAGTGATCGTCAATGGGGATGAGATCATTACGTCTGCCCAAAATGTGGTCGATCTTCTCATGAATTCTAGCGCAGTTAACAACTCGAAAAGTAGTGTGACTGAACTGGAGGATTTCATCGCCGCTAACACATCCTGCGGCTACGAACTTAAACAACTCACCGACCGAGTGCTCTTCACAGTGAGTGATATTCGCAACAAAACACCAAATGCTGCTGTGGATGATGTCCGCGTATCAGTAAGTAAGTCATCCCTTGTATTAAACGACATTCCTACTGTCACAAATAATTGCATGAAAGAAATGCTTGGCAACAAGACCAAACAAGCAGCATTTGAGACTCGGGATTTGCTACGAAAGACGATGGAAGTAATCATTGACCAACTTGTGGAAACGGCCACTACGAATATGGGAAAAGATGTTGCTGAGAATGATTACATGCTGGAAGTTGCAAACTTTGGTCTTGTAGTCTTGGGTGGCTTGGACCCGACTGGCATCGTGTGGATGGCATCTCAATTTGTCCAACCAATTTGCGGACCTACTGGTTTTATCGGAGAGGTTGATGACGGTAATCTGTATGATGCATTGGGGATGTGGACAGTGGATGAAGCTTTCGCCGGAAGTTATGGCACGTGGTCCAAGAAGGGCGATGGTGTCGTACGAATCATCTTTGAAAGCACAGACAAAGAGGATGTGACTGTGGTGATCCATTCTGGTGGTGACGACTATGCTAAAGTAGATGTCGGGGCTGGCGAAACCGTGCCGTGGGAATCTACAGTCCCCGAATTGCAAGATAAAACTTTGTATTTGGATCGCTGGCGTCCAGGATTATTTGGTCTCCCTGGTTCAGGTGGCGGTTCATTGTTGCTGTGGATCCCGCGAGCAGCAGATGGAGGCCACTTGACACTGCACGCCAGGATCAATGTCAGCTAGTTTAAAGTGTTTGTCCTCAAGTATCGTTCAATGTAAGGGCTTTTGATTGGTATCGATGTACTTATGAACAACTGTGACGTCGAGCGTAACGGAAATCATTAGGTTCTGTAGCTTGGCGCATACTAATTTGTTTCACGTTGTAGTGTGAACGGTAAATGTCTTGGTAGTCAATGATAGAGCTGATCAAGCTTTGGGTATCCTGGTTAAAACGTTAATTTGTACTTGAAGTACACATTTCTAAGGCGACTACACCTCAAGAATTCAAGTCTCTAGTCGATGATTACAGCCACTTCAAAGCCAAAAGTTACCTGTGTACTTTACTTGTTCGGCCTAATCACCTGTAGGTTCAAAGCTCTTTACATGTGCCCTGTTGACTAACCACTTTATTGATCACCCCCCCAACCAAGTACAACAAAGCAATGCATGTAATTACTTAGTATAGTACATGTATTAACGCACAGCGCGATCGATGAGGAACTTAGCACAAACAATGTCAATGTGTTGAAAACACAATTCTAAGGCAATCTAATGTTTATACTGCAATTGAATGTTCCCGAACGCCTATGCAGTGGATTGTTTTGTTCGAGCATTGATCACGGTTATGTTGAAGGCAAAAGTTGATTGCCATTTGCTAGATTCCAATCCCAAATCTATCGTGATATTGATCATGACAGTGTAACCTGAGCCTTACTCGGAGCGCCAGCATCACGTAAGGTGTGTTTGAGGTGAAGGCTGACACTTGTTGTCGTTACCAAAATTGCGAGTGCTATGGACATATGCACAATCCTTTTTCGTTGGAAAATATTCCATTTCTAAATCCTCAAACTCGCAACCATGACAAGTGGGGTAGTTCTTCTTCAGACATTTGTCTGCATTCTCCTTGTGATTACTCCTGGAACCTTGTCAGCAGAAAGCCCAGTCCGGCTAAGCAAGAGTTTTGGTGGCATACATGGTAAAAATTTCTCTGATAAAGCTTTGGTTGTTGCTGGACAGAATGTGGGTGCTATTACGCTTTATGCGGGCGAACGCGTAGTTAATGGCCTCGTAGTACAAGTTACGAGACCGGCACGAGTGACATTTAGTCATGGTGGAAAAATAGGAACGAAGCGCAAACTTACGCTTGGTCCGAAGGAATATGTAACATCAATGGAAATTCACTGGGGTACCGTGCTTCGTCGCACGCGCGTCGTATACCTTCGTTTCAATACGAGTGCAGGCAACTCGATCGATGCAGGCTTCAAGACGAAGACGAAGAGCGTGGTAAAGGCACCGAAGGGCTTTCAACTTGGAGGAGTGTTTGGCCAAGCTGACAAGGCTCTTGTCAAGTTGGGGGTGATTTGGACTCGGATTTCAACTGAGCGACCATCATATTCGACATCGTCCGCAAAGATCTCGGCAACGCCGCCCACTTCAACCTCCCGGTCGGGGTCAACTTCATTTTCAAGCGTAGAATCCACAGCAGCCTCCGATGAGGCTTCTGCTTCTACTGCAAAGTCAGCATCGAGTTCAAGATCATCAAAAACTTTGGATACCTCAGCTTCAGAGTCTTCTTTATCCTCTGATGAGGCTTCTGTTTCTACTGCAAAGTCAGCATCGAGTTCAAGTGCGTCAAAACGTTGGATACCTCCGCTTCAGTGTCTTCCTTATCCTCTGATGAAGCCTCCACTTCTGCTGTTGAGTCAGCATCGAGTTCAAGTGCATCAGAAACTTTAGATGCCTCATTTTCAAAGTCCACAAGTGGCTCTGAAGCGAAATCTGCTTCGAGTTCAGAAACACCAGCATCAGCGTCAACTGATAGTGCTGAATCTACCGAGAGTTCGACAGCAAATTCCAATGTTGAGGCACCTTCAGGAGCTAGCGATGGTTCTGTTTCTACTGAAGTCCCCGTTAAGATAAATTCGCTAACATCATCCGAGATGGCTTCTGCAGCAACGTCTACAGAAGGATCGGCAACAGAGTCAACCGAAGCCTCTGATGCACCATCAGTAGATTCCTCGGTGAGTGCACCTTCATCCAGTGTAGGATCAGTACCAGAATCGACAAAAGTCTCAGAAAAACCAGCAATGACGATCGAGGACTCCATTCAGCTTAGTGAGAGTTTTGGTGGGCCTCACGGCACCAACTTCTCCGATCAGAATTTTGTCAACTCCGGTCAAACTGTTAGTGAAATCTCCATACATGCTGGAGAACGTCTTGATGGTATCACAATGGAAATTTCAGCACCGAAGACGCTAACTTTTACTCATGGAGGAACTGGTGGCGAACAGAAAACTCTAAAACTTGGTCAAGGCGAGTACATTACCTCGATGGAGGTGCACTGGAACAAAAACACAGTTGGCACTGTCATTACCAAGGACAGAACTCGCATTTTCTACATCAATTTCCTCACAAGCGCTGGTAATTCACTCGCTGGAGGAACAATGACAGAACAAAAGATGACATGACTGCCCCTGAAGGTTTTCAACTAGCCGGGTTTTTCGGACGAGAAGGGAAGGAAATTGATTCTCTTGGTGCGATTTGGGCAGCCATTGACCTCGTTACACCACCTCCAAAACCTTCTCCAACCCCGGTACCAACTATCGAGAGTGCATCAGGTAGTGCAGCATCAACCGAGACGTCTGGATCAGGAAGTATGGCGGTGTTTATTCCGAAAAATACCCAACCTGTACAGCTCAGTGAGTCTTTCGGTGGCCCTCATGGAAAACAATTCTCAGATCAACTCGCTGTCACTTCTGGAATGACAGTAAGTTCCGTCACAATTCGTGCAGGTGAGCGTCTTGACGGGGTTACTTTGGAAATATCATCACCGAAGAAGATGACATTCACGCATGGAGGAACTGGTGGCGATGAAAAAACTCTCGAACTAGAAGCTGGAGAATACATTACGTCGATAGAGGCCCACTTGGATAAAAAGCGTGGTGCTACACGCGTCTTCTACCTCAGTTTAAACACTAGCAAAGGAAATTCAATCTCAGCCGGAACTCAAACTGAAATTAAGGGATCAGCACAAGCGCCTGAAGGTTATCAGCTCGTTGGTTTTTTTGGTCGATTTGGTGATGAAATCGACCTCATCGGAGCGGTTTGGGCCAGTATTGCTGCAGTCAACGAGACAGTCTCAGCTCCAGTTCCAGCAGATGAAGACATTGCACTCAGTGCAGTCTATGGTGGTCCCCATGGTATTGCCTTCTCAGACATTGCGAAAATCGCTCTTGGACAAACTCTCACCTCTATTACTCCTCGAAGTGGAGAACGCCTTAACGCCATAACGGTGGAAGTATCGGATCCACCAGGTTTGACTTTTAACCACGGTGGAGCTGGTGGAGAAGAAACTACACTTACATTTGCTCCAGGCGAGTACATCAACTCAATGGAAATTCATTGGGGTAAGAGGAGGGGACGCACGCGCGTATTTTTCGTGAACTTCGGTACGAGCGAAGGTAAATCAATATCAGCAGGAACGAAGACAGAGCAAAGTGCAAAGGAGACTGCTCCTGAGGGTTTCCAGCTCAGTGGGTTCTTTGGTCGTGGTGAAGACGAAATCTATCAACTTGGTGCCATTTGGACGCGAATTGAGGCCAAACCATTATTGCTCACAGATGCCATGGGTACGGCATGGCACGGTAAAATAATCCGCAACTGGGTGGGCCCTACCATTGGTACGCCGAAGGATACAGCGTGCTATCGGAAAACTCGACCGATGGATAGTAAGAATGTCTGTCCTCTGGGTTATGGCAGGGATGACGACGACTGTATCGTGCAATGTCCGATGGCATATCCTGTGGAGTGCCTGCTTGAATGTATTCCTCAGAACGAAAACTGTGCCATGGCAGTTCTCTCAAAAATCGCGGCTGTGGCTGGTGTTGCGTTTAATGCGGCGACTGCGGGAGTGTTTGGCAACGTTAAAACTGCGTACAAGGGGGCCAAACGAGTGTACATGTGCGCAGCGAATGTCATCTCAGTGATCAAGTCACTCATTTACTTTTTTCGGTTTGTGCAGAAGACAGCACCACAAGGAGACACGGAAAAATTGCTCGCCGTGGCGTATCAATCAAATGTGGTGCTCATCGATTTGCCTATTGCAATTTACGCGTGCATGGGCAAACCAGCACCACCGAACATGGTGTGGTCAGGTTACGCACTGATGACTGTGCAATTTATCGTGAAGCAGACTATCATCAATGGCGAAAAAATTATCTCATCTGCAAAGAATGTCATCGACCTCATCAAAAACTCCACAGCACAAGCGAATCCGCCTCTAGCGTGACCGAAGTCGAAGATTTTATCGCAGCCAACACTTCATGTGGGTACGAATTGAAAAAGTTGACCGACCGTGTGATCTACGCCGTCAACGATGTTCGGAACAAGACACCAAATGCTGCTGTGGACGATATTCGCGTGAAGATCAGCAGGTCAGCACTTGTGCAACATGATATTCCACGAGTCACAAACAATTGCATGAGGGAGATGATGGTCAACAAAACCAAGCAAGCTGCATTCGAGAACCGAGATTTGCTGCGGAAAACAATGGGGGTAATCATCGACCAGCTCATCGACACATCCACAACTGACATGGGGAAATATGTTGCAGAGAAGGAGTATATGATGGAAGTGACGAATTTTGGACTTGCTGTGCTTGGCGGATTAGACCCGACTGGTATCATGTGGATGGTGTCTCAGTTCGTTCAACCAATTTGCGGACCTACTTCATTTATCGGTGAAATTGACGATGGTAATCTGTATGATGCGTTGGGTATGTGGACAGTGGACGAAGCATTCGTAGGCAGCTACGGATCGTGGACCAAGAAAGGAGACGGTGTGGTGAGTCTCATCTTTGAAAGCATAGACACAGAGGATGTGACTGTTGTGATTTCCTCTGGCGGTGATGAATACGCGAAGGTGGACGTGGGTTCTGGTGATACAGTAAAATGGAGTTCTACCGTCTCGGAGCTCCAAGCTAAAACATTGTATCTGGATCGTTGGCGTCCAGGATTGTTTGGTCTACCTGGATCAGGTGGTGGCTCCTTGTTATTATGGGTCCCTCAAGCAGCAGAAGGTGGTCATTTGACGATGCACGTTAGGATTAACGTGAGCTAGGAGAAGCTTTGTAAGTGTCAACAGTGGTCGATGTAGTAGTTGTAGCAATTATCCTGGCCGAGGACAGGAGAAAAGTAACGGTCAATAGAAACGTGTTAGAAACGTTCCAAGCACCAATCATGATCAAGTCTCCGTTATTGGAGTGGATCACCGCGCATGAGTCCAGCGTGACGGTGGCACAGGACCTTATCAATCCCGTGTCTTCTGTTGCTTCGTATGGCGTCGACGATCGTTCTATCGTGGCACAGAGTGAAATCCAGACTGATGCTGAATTAGTGACACTCCATTCCGGTGCATTTCTAAATGGCAGTTACTGGCTGGATCACTATGATGAAAGCGACAAACTCAAGTTGCAGGAGCAGATTCGCACAATGCAATTAAGTGGCACAGTGAAAACCACTTTGGCGTTGCTGGCAGAGCTCGCGCAAGGTGTCAAAAGCGAATTTTATGGGTACATCCAGCAACTTCCGACAACTATTTCGCTGCCTTTTAGTTGGGATGAAAAACGTCGGGAAATGCTTAAACACACCACTGCATTCCCAATTCTTGATGACAAATTGGTGACAAGTTTTACGCAGACTATGTGTCGCCGTTGGCAAAGGAATTTCCAACAATTTGGCCGACTGACATGTCAACACTTGAGAAATTCCAATGGGCATATTCGATGGTGTCGTCACGGTAAGGATCTTGAAGTTTTAATTGCTTGTGTAGATTACTGATACATGCGTTGCTCGCAGTGCTTTCAAGGTCGCAAATACACAGGAGCCGACGTTATTGCCGGTTATTGATATGGCCAACCATACGGTAGAAAAACCGGCGGCGCACATTGTCAAGACCGACTCTGGTAGCTTTCAGGTGCGTAGTCCATGGCGGCTGCTTCACATTTTGTGTGTTTGTAGCTCACTGCGATTGTTTTGCAGTTAATTGCGCTTCGCAAGGTAGAGAAGAACGAACCTGTTACGATTTCGTACGGAGAACTGTCTAACGCGCAGGTAAGTTTGTTGCGAATGATGCGGGGTCTTCGAATGTATTTGCGGGTACTCAGCTACGATCAACTAACTGTTGCTGGTTTGTGGACACTGTAGCTTTTGTGTCGTTATGGTTTCGTGCTGCCTACAGTTGTGTCGTCAGATTCGATTCACATTACCAGCTCCGAGCTATTGAATGCATTCAAGGCTTGCACACAGAACAGTGAAGATGAAGAAGATGAAGATGATCCCCCTCAAATTGGCAAAGGCAAAGGAAAAGCTAAAGCGAACCCTGCCAAGCGTCGGAAACTGGCTCATCCTGAGAATGATGATAACTCGCTGTTCTTTTCGTTGCATGGAGACGCTGATCAAGAATTTGGACTGGGTGACGCATTGTTAAGTTTCGTCATGGCATCTAACTTGCCTGCTGAGCAGCTTTACGATGTACTGGCTGTAGTTCTGCAAGAGAAGGATAAGCACTACAGCGATTTATTGTCGGCTTCGGATAATGGATCCTCTGAAATGAGTGCTATCCATCAATTGTGCCAGCTCGAGCGCCAAGTTTGTCGCCGTATTTTGTTGGGTTTGATGTCGCTGGAGGAAGGCTCGGATTCGAGTGATGATGAAGAATAAGGCTTCATCTGCAATGAGATGTGACGTATCCTTTGAACAATGCATCAACTTTGGGATTTAGGATTTTAGCTCACATTGATTCTAACATGCATGGTTAAATGACCACCGTGGGGTGCCCGAGGGATCCACAATACCAACGAACCACCAGTTTTTAATGGCACGCCTGCGGTTCTACGCCAGCGATCCATATACAGAGCTTTATCGTGCAATCTTGAGATTTTTTCGGTCCATTTTACCGTAGTTCCAGCAGGTACCTTTATTTTCGTGTAAAGCTGACCACCAGAGTCAACATCAACCGTCACGCTCTTGGTATCAGTACTTTCGAAGAAGACGGTCATCATGCCGTCACCTTTTTTCGTCCACGTGCCGTAGCTGCCTTTGAACGCTTCATTCATTGTCTTGAGTCCTAGGGCATCGTGCAAATCGCCGTCATCAATATCTCCAATGAAGGCAGTCGGTCCACAAGTCGGCTGAACAAATTGCGAAAGCATCCAAGCAATTCCGGTTGGATCCAAACCACCAAGCACAACAAGTGCAAGATTGGCAGCTTCTAATGTGTAGTCATCTTTAGCAACGGTTTGACCCATATCCGTTTTGTTCGTATCAATGAGCTGGTCAACAATCACCCCAAATGTCCTCCTGATCAGGTCGCGCGTCTCAAATGCAGTCTTCGTAGTTTTGTTTTTTAGTAGTTCGCGCATACAATTGTTTGTCGCTGTCGGGATATCCGATAAAACAATGGAGGAATTACTGATCTTGGTGCGAATGTCACTGTTAGTAGCGTCAGGTGTGTTGTTGCGCATTTCACGAATCTGGACGACGATACGATCTCCGAGAGTTTTGAGCTGATATCCACAAGTTGTATTGGAATCAAGGAGGTCCTGAAGTTTTTCAACTGTTGAATCCTCGGTAGAAGTAATGGTGCTGGTATTTTTGAGAAGAGCTATGACATTGGCAGCGGACGAGAAGATTTGGTCTCCATTGACAATGATTTGCTTGATAATATTCTCCACGACGATATACACAATATCAGCGATTATGACCTTCTTGGCAACTTCAGCACCAAGGCAATTGGCAACTGCAATCGGCATGGCGAAAATCACAACATCGGACTGATAGGCAACAGCGAGCATTTCTTCCACTGTTCCTTGTGGTGCAGTCGTCCGCTGGAATCGGAGATAATAGATGAGTGACTTAATCACACCGATGATATTGGCAGCACAGAGAAAACTCTTCTTGGCATTCTTGTACGACGAAAAGATGAGGCCAAATATTCCAGCAGTCACGGTATTGAAGACAGCGGATACCACAGACGCCGACTTACTTAGGAATTCATTCAAGCAGTCATCATTTTGCGGAATGCACTCTTCATAGCAATCGACAGGATATGCGATCGGACATTGTGCCAAACAGCTAATACCGTTGGGACTGTAGCCTAACGGACAGGATTTTGTACTATCAAATAGCACTCGCTTCCGGTAACAAGCCGAGTCCTCGGCCGTGCCAATTGTAGGGCCAACCCAATTCCGAATTTGATCACCATACCAGTCCGAGCCCATTACATCTGTAAGAGCTTTTGTTGTCGCATTAGTCCTAGTCCAGATAAGACCCAATTGATGAACTTCGCCTTCTTCTCGACCATAGAATCCACCGAGTTGGAAACCTTTAGGGGCAGTGACCGTCGCACTATCCTCAGTTTTCGTTCCTGCTGCGACGGAATTGCCCTTGTTGGTGCTAAACTTGAGATAGAATATCCGTGGACTCAATGTTAATGATTTCTTGTCCCAATGAATTTCCATTGACGTGACAAACTCCCCGTCCTCGAATATTAGTGTATGGTCCGTTCCCTTTGATCCTCCATGAGAAAACGTGAGTTCCGGTGGGTTCGACATCCTCAAAACAACTGCAGTGATCCGTTTATTAGCACTGATTGTGATCGTGCCGGCAGTTTGGCCAAACTCGACTGTCTCGATATCAGAGAACGCGACGCCACCGGAGCCCCCAAATGCCTCACTAAGCTGGATATCTTCATCCGAAGTTGCGCCATGGACAATGGTAAGAACCAGGAGCCACAACACTGGTAGCACTGACAGTAACTGCATAACTTTCACTTGTCACTCTCAATGCTAGTTAAACAATGCATGATCGATTGCGTATAGGAGGTCACGTGCGACTCCAATTCAATCGCGATAGTCGGTTGCGTAATGGGGGCACCTTTGAATCTGTAAGATAGGAACCAGGATTGGCACCATAAAGGTGCTACAGTCTGTATTAACAGTATAATACAGGTACACCTCCAGTGGTATCGCTGGATGTTCTACCAGTAGATCACGATCCTGCTGATCTAACCGTTCGGTATCATTTCGACTTCACACCGCAGCTTTCGTGGGGTGACAAAGTACAACAATTGAGTTGTCCCCTCACTGCGGATTGATCACCATCAGTACATTTCACTAGACCTCAAGTGTTTTGCCCATTCTTCAAGGACATGATACTGCTGTTGGATACTGTACCGAAATGTCAATTGTTTAGGTCTCGTAAAGTGACGTCGTTGATACGTCTGCGATATCAGCCAACGTGATCGACAATTGACATTTGGAGCAGTAAAGCTTCTGCGACTCGTAGTGCCTGCTGCACGACATTGATCACTGCCACTGGCAGTGCCAGTGGCCAAGAATTCCAAATTGATCGAGCTGATCGGAGCCTTTCTTAGTAATTTTTCTCACAACAGTATTCATCGCAATAAACAAGTACATAATCGCATTTCAGTATGAACATACTAAATCTTCACTTCGTTTGCAATACTTAGATAAGGAGACGAAATGAGCGCAGGATTTGCGGGTTCCTACATATGGAGCCCTCTTTCTGATCTGGTCTTGGGCACGTGGTGATCGAGACTGCACGAAGTCACCATTGCGATGGCGATCTGGTCCGTTGATACATGGATCCAGTGGATGCTCTCCACAATTCAACCAGTACAGTCATGATTCATTTGGTACTAAATGTATTGACTTTATTAGTTCTTGTTGTCGGTCATGGAGCTGCTTTCTGCTACGAAGACATTCGACTGAGTGAGGCCTTCGGAAAAGGGACGAAAGGGATCGCGTTCTCGGACATTTCAGGGGTCAAATTGGGTCAAACGCTCAGTTCTGTTACAATTCGAGGTGATGAACGTGTTGACCAAGTTACAATTCAGGTGGCGACACCTAATGAGACCACGTGGAGTCATGGTGGTTCAGGAGGAAAAGATAAGGTTCTCACCCTCGATGATGGCGAATATGTCAATTCGATGGAGATTCATGTGGCCAAGAAGGGATTTCGTCGAAAAGATCGGGTCTTCTACCTTAAACTTTCTACCAACAATGGTAACTCTGTCAGTGCAGGGTCCAAGAAGCATGAACGCACAACAGTTGATGCACCTGAAGGTTTTCAACTCAGTGGGTTCTACGGTCGAGCGTCAGATGAAGTGTACCAATTGGGTGCGATTTGGACGAGGATAAATGCAACACATTTGCTACTCACGGATGACATGGGCTCGGAATGGTATGGCAAAAAGATCAGGAATTGGGTAGGACCGACGATTGGTGATGCTACAGACTCCGCTTGTTATCGGAAAACGGAGTTTTTCAGCAGCAATGACGTCTGTCCTCATGGTTACAGCAAGACAGAGACTAATTGCATCGCACAATGCCCGTTGTCGTACCCAGTCAAGTGTGGTCTGCAATGTCTTCCCCAAAATGATAACTGTATAATGGAGATTCTTCAGAAAACCGCGGCTGTGGTGTCTGTGATCTTTAATGCAGCAACGGGAGCTGTAATTGGTGAAGTTCACGCAGCGTACAAAGCAGCACATCAAACTTATATGTGTGCTGCAAGTATCATCGGCGTGCTTAAGTCTCTCATCTACTACTTGAGACTGCAAAAACTGACAACACCTCAAGGCACCGTCGAGGAGCTACTTGGTCTTGCGTACCAAACCGACACTGTAGTCGTCGACTTGCCTATCGCGATTTGTGTTTGCCTTGGTTACCCTGTTTCGTTTCGTGCGAGAGTCACGGGCGTGGTGATCGCAATTGTGGAGAACGTCGTCAAGCAGGCAATTATCAACGGTGATCAGGTCTTGTCGTCCGCAAAGGATGTGATGACTTTTCTTACCAATGTGAGCGCTCTCAACTCTCCAGATGAAACAACTACAGTTGAAATCCAAGACTTCCTTGACTCCAACACAACCTGTGGATTTCAGCTTAAAAGCCTCACGGATCGTATCAGCACTTCTGTTGAAAGTATTCGCAATGCAACACCAAGTGCTACAAACGAAGATATCCGAGTGTCAATTAGCAAGTCTACATTTATTGTGAACGACGTCGCTGTTGTCACTAACAACTGCATGGGGGAAATTCTGGACAACAAGACCGCAAATGCTGCATTCAAGACTCGAGACTTGCTTCGGAAAACGATGGAGGTGATTATCGACCAGCTCATTACGACAAACGATACCGACATGGGAGTAGCTGTTGCAAAGGATGAAACTACACTCGAGTCGGCAAATCTTGGTCTTGTTGTGCTCTCAGGTCTTGATCCAACGGGTATTCTCTGGATGGTTTCCCAGTTTGTCCAGCCTACGTGTGGACCAACGTCATTTATTGGTGAAATCGATGATGGTACATTATTTGACGCATTGGGGCTTACAGCCGTGGATGAAGCATTTGAAGGTAGCTATGGTGCATGGACGAAGGAAGGCGACGGAATGGTCAACTTTTTCTTCAAAAGCACAGACACGAAAGACGTGACAGTCGTCATCCATTCAGGTGGTAGTGAATTCGCAAAGATAAGGGTGCCTTCGTGCCAGACAGTGAGGTGGAATACCACAATAACCAAACTGCAAGAGAAGACATTGTATCTGGATCGGTGGCGGTCAAACCGTATTGGAATTCCAAGGTCTGGTGGTGGCTCATTGGTACTTTGGGTGCCGCGGTCATCCAAGGGTGGTCACTTGGCCCTGAGCGTCCGAATCAACGCAAGTTAACCTCGATCGTTATCTAGAAAAGTATTTTCACGCTGGTATTCAGCGTCTTATTAAACACAACTTAGCCCAACAAATACGATAATCATTTGAATGTGGGTACCAAAGGTGTTTTCGTGGGAATATGTTGGTGATGTTCGCTTCCGCATGTTGATGCGTGTCCACTTTACGGAGGTCGGTAGGTTGAATTCGTCAAGCCGGTCTATCATTTCATGTTCGTACACCAGCTGATGCGTTGATCCCAATCCTGTGCATTATCCTGTTGTGCCACACAGCACATCCTACGACTAGCTCCTGTCCACTGAGAACTCATACCATTGGGTGTTTCCACGCTGCTCTTTACCTTGTTCCATCAGAACCAACATTATCCCAGTTAGGTATATGTCATGCTGAGTATTATGACGATGCAGACCATAGCTTTCCTATTTTTCGTTGTTGGGGTGAATTGTAGCTTCGCCCAATTTGCTGCAATCGACGAAGACATTCGACTCAGCGGAGTTTTCGGTGGTTCTCATGGTTACGCGTTCTCGGACATGTCGTCAATTACCCTCGGTCAGACTCTAAATTCTATCACGATTCGAGGTGATGCTCGAATTGAAGCTATCTCGACTCATGTAGCAACCCCGGATGAAGCGACTTGGAATCATGGTGGAGGTGGTGGAAAGGAACATGTACTCGTTCTCGACTCGGGTGAATACATCTACACGATGGAAATTCAGTGGGGGAAGAAAAATGGCTATACACGAGTCTTCTACCTCAAATTCACTACCAGTGAAGGTGATTCCGTATCGGCAGGAACGAAAACTGGTAGTAGTGCTACAGTGACAGCACCTGAAGGTTTTCAACTTAGCGGATTCTTTGGTCGAGCAGCAGGTGAAGTGGATCAACTAGGGGTCATTTGGACGAGGAGATCAGCGAAAGCAGCAAAACTCACCGATACAATGGGGACGGGTTGGTATGGCAAGAGAATTCGCAACTGGGTAGGCCCAACGATCGGAGCTAACAGTGATACGGCATGTTACAGACAAATGGAACCATATAACAGCAACAAACTGTGCCCTGCAGGTTACAGCAAGAACAACAATAATTGTCTGGCTCAGTGCCCGCTGGCATACCCCGTCGTGTGCCTTCTGGAGTGTATTCCTCAAAATGACGACTGTGCGCTGGAAATCACGCAGAAAGCTGTCGCTGTGGTTGCTTCACTTGTAAATGTAGTGACGGCAGGCATCTTTGGTGCCATCTTTACAGGGTACAAGAAAGCGAAGGAAAATTTTCTGTGTGCTGCCAATGTAGTGGGGGTCATACGATCTCTCGTATACTACATTAGATTCCAGCAAACAACAGCACCCCAAGGAGCTGTCGAAGAAATGCTGGCAGTGGCCTACCAATCTGACGTTGTACTCGTGGATTTACCTGTGGCAGTTTGTCATTGTCTCGGTATCCCCGTCCCGGCGAATTTGCAATTCACGGGCGTGGTAATGATGATCGTGGAAGCTATTGTGAAACAGGCTATCATCAATGGCGACGACATTCTCTCCTCCGCGCAAAATGTGTATCATCTACTTCAAAATACCAGTGCCGTCAACTCCACACATACGAGTGTCGATGAATTACAGGATTTCTTGGATACTAATTCGACTTGCGGATACCAACTCAAGCACCTCACGGATCTTGTCGTCCGCTCGGTCAACAGCGCTCGTGACAAGAATCCAAGAGCAACAATAAATGATATTCGAGTGATTATCAGCAGGTCTTCACTTGTTCTGAAGGATATACCAGCAGCTACTAACAACTGCATGGACGAATTACTCTCCTATAAATCTGAAGAAGCTGCATTTAAGACTCGAGATTTGCTTCGTAAAACATTCGGGGTAATTGTGGACCAGCTCATCGAGACTGCTACTACAGATTTGGGGAAATTTGTAGCGGAGACGCAGTACATGCTTGAAGTCACGAACCTGGGGCTGACTATGCTAGCCGGTCTGGATCCGACAAGAATCGTTTGGCTCGCTTCACAGTTCGTTCAGCCAACATGTGGACCTACTGCCTTTATTGGTGATATTGACGATGGGTCATTGTACGATGCACTAGGTCTAACGACGATCGATGAAGCATTTGTCGGAAGCTACGGGACGTGGACGAGAAAAGGAGATGGCGCCGTGAGCCTCATTTTCACGAGTATCGACACAAAAGACGTGAAGGTAGTGATTCACTCTGGTGGTCAATCTATCGCGGAGGTGAAAGTAAATGCTGGGCAGACAGTGAGGTGGAATTCCACTGTCGCGAAACTTGAGGATAAAGTTTTGTATCTAGATCGTTGGCGTCCAAACATGGTTGGGATATCTGGTTCAGGTGGTGGATCATTAAAGTTGTGGGTCCCCAGGGCGTCAAAGGGTGGCGATTTGATGCTGTACGTCATGGTTAATGTAAGCTGAATTGTCCTTACTAAGGACTCCTTAGAGTCAAGTAAGGGATTTCGGTGTTGTGTTAAGCAGCTAAAAAATGCGAGCTCAGATGTCAATCGAGTTGGTTTGCTTAGATAATCGTTCGAGTTCTCCTTGATACTACGTAGGTCTATTGTACTGTGCAGCTGAGAGTTTCTTGCCAATAAATTCTTGCAGGACCGGTCACCGGAATTAGTGTATTCCGGCGGAGCACAGCCCCCAAGTCCGACTCGATCACGAATCGCTTTACAGATCTCGAGGCCTATCCTAGTTTCTCACGCCATGTTTTGTGTCATCGCTTGAATTCGACAAGGAACTAAAAGCATGCAGTACCGCAGGCACTCCAGCTCGTCTTCGGAGTCATTCGTGTGTTTCAATTGAAACATCCCAATTTTGGGCTCTATTTTTTCAAAGTGGTGAACTCAACTAAAATCCGTGATGAAACATTTAACGTCGCGGTGTCATGCCCTGGTGAGTATCTGGAGTACATTCCTCAGCTCGCTCGACCTTTTTTCAGCAAAAAAACATTGCGTCGATGAATGGAATCGAACACAGGCATCACTTTTCACTTGAAGGGTTTTCGAAGTACAGCTTCGTATGTGCTTCAAACATTAATGAAATCGTAAAAATGCCTGGCGTAAAGATATAATTAGTGTGCTGTAACCTGTTTGTAATTGACTAAAACTTGTGAAGTACGACATGTAAGCACTATGCCACACTGTAGATATGGTGTTCACTGTGTGAAGGCAGCTATTATACGCGATGCCAACAATTTGCTTGAATGCAGCAAACACCATCATATGCTCCAAGTCAAAGTCATACATTTCTTAATGTCAGTGTACCTTTATGCCGACGACGTAACCACAAAACAAAGCCTCACTGTCACCACGTTTTCAGCAATCACTTCGAGCCGGAGGTTGATGCGTATTATGCACACTTGGGGCACGATCGATTGACCTATCCTGAACCATCAGCACATCCATAAAGAAGGCACGAAAGTTAGTGTCAAGGCCGTCTCGCCATCATTGATTCAGTATTTGTTTTTTGCGTTTTGTGCTCAAGGGTAGTGTTCCGCAGTGATGCCGCACCTGACGGTGCTCCAGGTCGTTGCGTTCTTCATTGCTGTCACGACGACTTTGGTGGCGTCAAAGACGAATGAAACAGCGACGGTCGAAGACATTCAGCTCAGCAAAGCGTATGGAGGACCGCATGGTAATGCGTTCTCCGATATGTCGGTAATCACCCTCGGCCAAACTCTCAGCTCCATTACAGTTCGAGGTGATGCACGAATTGATGCCATCTCGACACACGTAGCAACGCCGATAGAGGCGACTTGGGACCATGGGGGTGGAGGTGGAAAGGCATCGACATTGGTACTCGATACGGACGAGTACATTAACTCGATGGAGATTCACTGGGGGAAGAAGGGCTCGAAAACACGAGTTTTCTATCTCAAATTCAATACTAGTGACGGTGATTCCGTATCGGCAGGAACCAAGACGGAAAACAGAGCGACAGTGACGGCACCTGAAGGTTTTCAACTTAATGGATTCTTTGGTCGAGCAGCAGGTGAAGTGGATCAACTTGGGTCATTTGGACGAAGAGATCAGCGAAAGCTGCAAAACTCACTGATAGGATGGGTTCTGGTTGGTATGGCAAGAAAATTCGCAATTGGGTAGGCCCAACGATCGGAGCTGCCACTGATACGGCATGCTACAGACAAATGGAACCATGTAACAGTAGCAATGTCTGTCCTGCAGGTTATATCCATTATGGCGACATGAAGTGTATCGCTGAATGTCCACTAGCATATCCGGTCAGCTGCTTCCTGGAGTGTATTCCTCAAAATGATGATTGTGCACTGGAGATATTGCAAAAGGCTGCGGCTGTGGTGGCTTCAGTGGTCAACGTAGCGACTGCCGGTATCCTCGGCACCGTTGTTACGATGTACCAGTCACTACGAAGAGAATTCTTTTGTGCTGCAAATGTGGTTGGTGTGCTGCGATCGCTTATCTACTACCTCAGATTTCACCAAACAACTGCACCTCAAGGAGCTGTCCAAGAACTACTGGCAATAGCCTACCAATCTGAAGTCGTGACGGTGGATTTACCTGTGGCAATATGCCATTGTCTCGGACTCCACGTGCCACCAACCTTAGTGTTTAGTGGTGTAGTAATGGTGATTGTGGAAACCATCGTGAAGCAAGCGATCGTCAATAGCGATGTGATCCTCTCGTCCGCAGAGAACGTGGTTTATGTTCTCGAAAACGCAAAAGTCATGAATTCGACCCACACGAGCGTTGTTGCATTGCAGGATCTCATGAACTCCAACTCAACGTGCGGGTATCAACTGAAGCGGCTTACAGATCATGTCATACTTTCAGTCAATCGTTTTCGCACCAAGAATCCTGGTGCAACGATCAATGATATTCGAGTGAAAGTCAGCATGTCTTCACTTGTGCTCAAAGAAATACCAGAAGCTACCAACAACTGTATGAGTGAACTACTCTCTTATAAATCCAAGCAAGCTGCGTTTCAGACGCGGGATTTGCTTCGCAAAACCTTTGGTGTGATTGTGGATCAGCTCATTGAGACAGCCACGACGAATAAGGGTGTATTCGTAGCAAAGACGCAGTATATGCTCGAGGTGACGAATTTGGGACTCACGATGTTCGCTGGACTTGACCCGACTAGAATCGTTTGGTTGGCCTCCCAATTTGTTCAGCCGACCTGCGGACCTACAGCTTTCATCGGCGAAATAGACGATGGATCGTTATACGATGCACTAGGTCTAGCAACTATCGATGAAGCGTTTGTCGGAAGCTACGGGACGTGGTCGAAAAAAGGAGATGGTGTCGTGAGCCTAATTTTCACGAGTACCGACACAAAGGATGTGAAGGTAGTGATTCACTCTGGCGGCCAATCTATCGCGAAGGTGAAAGTGAATGCAGGACAGACAGTGACGTGGAACTCGACCGTCTCGAAACTTGAGGATAAAGTTTTGTATCTGGATCGTTGGCGACCAAACCTAATTGGGATACCTGGTTCAGGTGGTGGGTCGCTGAAATTGTGGGTACCTAGGGCGAGTGAAGGTGGTCACTTGATCATGCATGTGCGAATCAATGTTAGCTAATTGTTATTTACGATGAAGTAGTTTTGCTTACCTTGTAGTAAAGTATAATAGATTTCACGTCTCAAACTGTGGCTAGAGTGCCGAAGTTTACTGGTTTTTTTATTGATCTGACAGCTATATCGTTTATTTGGCCGTAGAATTTACCTGTAGGACAGTTTTCATTCAATATTTACCCAACAATGAAACTTAAGGCTGCCATTTACGTTCACATGGACCATAAAGAGCTAATTTGACCTGGAATACTGAAATGTCTATGTGTAATACAAAATGTTTCAGATCTAAAATTTCTACTATACATTTCAACTAAAGAAACTCGTAACCCATCACATAAATGCACAACACTCGAACGTATCAGCTAGTCCATCAACAAATACTCGAAATGATTTCAACAAGCCACGCATCTTCTGGATCCTGGCGACAGCGGGTATCAGTGATACCATCACGTAGGTAAGAAGTCCAAAATGCAGAATCCACAGGAAACATTGACGTAATAATACCATTGGGGAATTACCGAACCATGAATTTGACCGGCCTCTTCGCAACGCCTAGCCACTGAAACAGAAATCGACGAAGCAGTGCTGGATTTCCATTCAGAGGCAACATTTGCAGATCAGGATGCTGCCAAAGTCTCACATGGCACATTTTGGCACTGCAAATGGACGATCAGTGCCACGCCGGCTTCTTCCGCGACTCCGGCTGCAGTGACATGGAGGATGAATTCCATCCAGCAGCTCAGTAAGCGTGGATCAAGACGAGTGGCACTTGGTTTGACTTGCTGGTCGTGACTCACACCTGCCATTTCGGCGGCCCTTAGCCACTGAAACCGCATGACGCACGACAGCGTTGCACGATTGGAAATGCATTAGGCGAAGAGTGCGTCACCATGTTGAGCCGACAGGCCTGCCATGTCGGCCAAGATTTCGGCCATGCCAGTGTATTTAAGGTTCGGTGACTTCAACTTGAGAGTATCCGGATGAGAGTCAGCACGGAATCCGGCAAGGCCGATGATTTGCCATTCAGTTGAAGATGAACGCGATGCACAGTCCGCCAAGCGTAGGTAATGCGGACTCTGTGGTGCTTGGAGGCTATGCCACACACTGGAGAGCGACTTTTACTTGCGCTTTGAAGCCAAGCAACTATTCCACCATGTGATAACGCGTTGCTTTACTGCACGCACAACTCGGCAATTGAACATTTTTTCATCACGAATTGATGCCTTTAACAAATAGTATACTGTGGCGAGGCAATTTGCCAAAGCGTGGTCCCCCCTACGCTTTTTACAACCTTGCAAAACGACGTTTCTTTGAGGAGAGTGCAACGGTTTCTGATGGTTCGAAAAACAGCTGGTCAGCAACAGGCTAAGCCAATGGCAGCATCTTGTATACTGAACACAAGTCACTTCATCCTCGGTGACGACCAGCGGCCCACACAACACGACACCTAGGCACAGAGTTCACTTCGCGTTCTGCGCAAGAGGCAACAGAGGCAACAAGCGAGTTGCCACTTGCCAGCTGAACCATGACATACTCTGGCGTAGGCGGTGCGGCTCTCACGTCTGGTGCCCGGCAGCCCAAGGCACTGGCGGCCGGTGCTGCTAGCAGTTCCGAGATCAAGGCGGAGGCCGTCACGGCCGTGCAGCTCCGTGTGGGAGACCTCTATTGGAAGCAGGACGGCCCGTACGGATGGACTTTGGGTCAAGTCACTGCCTTCAACCACAAGCAACAGAGTGCGACATTTTGCCTCATTGATGAGGCCACAGGTGAGCAGCTGACTCGAAGTGAAGACGACGAACTGCCAGTCGACCTTCAGATCGAGCAACAAGTAGACTTGCAACAAACGCCACTTTTTGCTGCCAATCCACTTTTCAGGTATGTCACATTTCACTGTTGCATTTGTTGCATTGCCACTTTTGTGGCAATGAGAAAAATGGCAACTGACTTGTTCAACATGGCAAATATGGCAGCACGGCAGCAGACATGACATCACTTCGACACTTGCATGAAGCTGCTTTAGCCAAGAACTTGGAGGACCGAGCAGCACTACAGAACCAACGTCCATACACATTTATGGCCAATGTGCTGATCGCGGTGAACCCTTTACGGCAATTGCCAGAACCAGACAAAATGTTATTTGTGGGTCAACCACTGGATCGATGCCCTCCTCACCCGTACAATGTGGCAGAAAATGCCTATCGTCAGCTCTGTGCAGTCCGAGCAGTGATGCAAAATCAAAGTATCATTATCAGTGGAGAAAGTGGCTCTGGCAAGACGGAGACGTCCAAGATCATTTTGGACTTCCTCACGATGCGTGCCGTGCACAATCCGGCACTGTCTACTGCCTCCTGCACTTCGGACGATGAGATGGAACCTGAAATTACAGCTCATAACCGACCTGTACTGGGGTGTATGGGTCCACCAGGCTCTTCGACACTTGCAATGTCGTACCCACAGTCAAGTGGCAAGAGGAAGTTGTCACCAGTGGCAGTTGGTGAAAGACTCATGGAAACGATCCAATTCTCGAGTCTTTTGGTAATGCCAAGACCCACCGTAACCACAACTCCAGTCGATTTGGCAAATACATGCGTCTACAATTTGCTAACGAGACGCATGAATTATCTGGTGCCAGTATTGATACGTATCTACTGGAAAAGAGTCGACTGGTGTTTCAACCACAGGGTGAACGCAACTTTCACGTCTTCTACGAATTGCTGCACTCGGAAGACACTGAGTACCTGGAAAATTGCTTTCACTTGAAACCCAAGACACCCGAGGCCTATTCCTACTTGAACCAGTCGGGTTGCATGCGCTCCGATCTTATTGATGATGCCGAGAATTTCCGAAACTTGAAGAACGCACTGCAGTTCATCGGTATCCGCGACAGCGCACAACACGAGATTTTCCGTCTTGTTGCCGGTCTTTTGCACATGGGTAATATTCAGATTAGCCAGGAGGACACAGAGGAAGGAGAGACAGCCTGTATTCGTGAAGATGATGTGGAGTCGCAGGAGGCTATGCGCCATGCTGCAGAGCTTTTGGGTGTATCGGTTGAACAGCTCACGGAGTGCATCTTGCTGAAGCGGATCATGACGCGTGGATCTCGACGCAATTCCATCTACTTCATCAAGCGTGATGTTCGCAACGCTGTGTACTCACGTGACACAATTGCCAAGACGATCTATGAGAACACGTTCACATGGCTGATGTGGGAATGTGCTGCGGCCCTAGACTACGACTCGTTCCGTAGCGATGTGGTACCCTACATTGGTGTGCTCGATATTTTCGGTTTTGAGGACTTCGAACCCAAGAACCGAAACTCGTTCGAGCAGCTCTTATCAACTACGCCAACGAGACGTTGCAGAGCCTATTCAACTCGTGTATTTTCGAAGCCGAGCAGGAGCTATACAAAAGCGAGCACATCTATCACCCGACAAACCACTCACTGTCGTTCCCATTCCCTATTCCGGGCCAGGCGGTAAAGGAGAAGGACCCCGATAGCGAGATCGACTTCTTAGCCGAGCAGGTAGCACCTAGTGGTGACCTTGTGGCTTACTCCGATAACCGTGAGTGCTTAAACCTGATTGCCAGTCGTCATGGGGGACTTTTCGCTACCATCGACAACGTGTCGCGGCTCCCCATGCCTTCAGACCGCAAGCTCAACGAGCGTTTGCATACTCTGTTTAAGCGCCACCCGTGCTTCCCAACTCCCCACCCAAAGGATATTCGCGACACGTTCCTCATTCGCCACTACGCCGGTACCGTGTCCTACACGATCGATTCGTTTGTCGACAAGAACAACAACATCATCTCAGACCAGTTTGAGGAGCTCCTGAAGAATTCATCATCACGCGTGCTGCAGGACTTGACTGGTAACAGTCGGAATGGTAACCGTGCGCGCTCAGCCTCCTGTGTGTCACTGAAATCTGCTGGACTATCACCTTTAGGTGGCGGCTCTGCTTCCTCAAAGCGCCTCAAGGGAGGAAGTACCTCTAATCTGTTCTCTACTCAAATGAAGGGGCTTACTACCGAACTGGAGGGCACAAGCTGCAACTTCGTGCGTTGCATCAAGCCAAACACACAGATGAAAGTTGGTCTATTTGACCGCCCGTTCGTCGTCGAGCAATTGCGATGCTCGGGAACTGTGCAGGCTTGTGAAGTGCTTCGTGTTGGACTTCCTACTCGTATTCTGTATGCTGAAGTGGTGGATGTGTACCGCAATCTCCTGCCCTTCAAGGTGTTCTGTCGATTTGAGTCGAACGACAAGCTCTTCACGCAAGCGATTCTATGGGCCTATGACTTTCCTACCGGTGCCTATCGCTTGGGTGACTCTCGTTTGTTCTTCCGCACTGGCAAGATTGATCTGTTAGACAAGCTCCTTACTCCAGCTCCGTCAACCACCGAAAACCTAGGCAAAAAGTTGCTGCTCTACCTGCGCAAGAAACACTGGATCAGTGTGACTACTGCTGTGATCACTTTCAACGCTTTTAAACGAATTTTCCAGGATGTCCGATACAGCCGTTGCGCTAAGGTGATTCAGTGTATGTTGCGTCAGCATCTTGCTCGTAAGCGCGTACGCAAGATTCGTGTGCAGCTTCGGATGCACAAGCTCTGGACTCGTATGTCACACCAGGCACAGATCATGCGGGCCTACCAGGATCGCCCGGAGGACAAGATGGTACTGCTTGACAAATTGCTTGCCAAGAACTACCTCCCGGTACAGCAACGCTGGTTGCTGAAATGGCTAGGTCCTTTACAACGTGTGATTTACTTGCAGAAGCGATGGAAGAAGATCACAGCACAGTACATGGCCAAGCGTGGTTTTCTGTGGCTTTACGAAACTGTGCGACGCAAGCGTAGTGCTTTACGTGTCCAATCACACGTTCGTGCAATGATCGCTAGAACACGCTTCCTGGAGCTCAAGAAGAAGGCGTTAGCTCGCCACCGTTGGCACGCTGCTTATCTGAAGGTGAAGGTTTTCGGTCTCTTCAACCGGCAGTTGCGTCTAATCCACGTGGACCGCCTTGAGAAGGACAATGCAACTTTAATGAACAGTATGGCGGCAGTGACGGACAAGTTAAATGAGGCCCAAGAGGAAGTCATGACGGCGAAGCTGCAACTTAAGCAGTTGCAGGTATCGTACGACGAAGTGAAGATCGAAGCCAAGCAGCAGCAACAACGCGTCGAAGAGCTGGAGTTGGCTTTGCAAGCGAGGCGGTTTGAGGTCGCAGAGCTGCGGAGACAGACGACTGGGGAAGCCTCGTAGAGCGCATCATCCGCTTTTTCACATGCAGTGCTGCTATCTCACCACCGTCTTCGCCTCGAGGTATGGTCACCCCATCTCGATTACCATCTCTGAGACGACAGACACAATCGGCATCGGAGGAAACCTCCGACAAAAGTGAGCGGATCGTGTGGGCCACGCCTTTGAGCGATGCTGTCATGATCCCGCAGGAGGAAGATGGAAGTGGAGCGAAGCGCCGAATCAGTGTTACGGCAGTGAGCGATGAGCCTACGTTCGACTCGGAGGAGGAGGAGTTCCGCTCAAAGGACGCTGACATGCTCTGGTCTGTGTCTCGGTACATGTTCTAAGATGAAGTGTTCATCATCTTCTCGGTTGAGAAGCATGCGTCGTCTCCTTCTGACGCTTCTGTTCAAGGTCGCGTCGACTTATATTATTCGCGTAGCGCACGCACTGGATGCTGTATGAGCAGCTGTTGTTATGTAAACTAAGGTTTGTGAATTTGTCCGATAGCTTTTGGAAGTGTAGTGTACATCCGCAGCAGGGGTCATCGGAAGCTCCTGTGTACTACTACAATAGTGGCAAACAGCAACCTTAATTGATGCACATGTGTCATTCACCCTTGTCAATATGGTACCATACTCAAGTTGTTCTTGAACAAGTGAACGAAGAGAAATGGAATAGGATGAAGGAGTAGATGAAGTGTCGCTCTGATGCTACCTTGGATCGGAATTCCTGAGACTTTAGCCGCCAACTGGATGCACATTCAACAGGAAGGTAGGTGTCAGTCGGTTTGCTATTGTTTCGATGAGTTTTTACAGTGTAGCATAGACGGCCTGCTCGATCAACATCCGGGCAGTGTCGTTGCTTGGCTGAACCTCTAGCAGCTGAATTGCGGCACGATGGGCTATGCTCCATCGTTGGAGTCTCGTAGCACACGTTCCAAGACCGACAAGAGCCTCGACAAGCTGCGGCTTCAACTTGATCGCAGTCTCGTAGTGACCTAGCGCTATACCAAAGTTGCCTATTGCAAGCACACAGATCGTAAGTGAGAAGAACGCTGAAGTAAATATTGACCAGACTCACCTATCTGATACTCGACCATGGCGAGCTTGTTCCAGGCGTACGCATATTCCGGAAAATCCTGAACTACTTGTTTGAGCATCTCACAAGCTTCGTCCCATTTCTTCTGCCCACAAACTCCAAAGCGCGTTGTACCTCATCCTGTGCACTCTGTCCCGCACTCTCCGAGCCACATACCTTCCAAACTAGCCATTGCGAACTGAATGATGGTACTATCGTCGCAGCGCAAGTACGTTAGCAGGTTTTCTTCGTCAGCAGATTGAAGTTGGATGATGAAGGAGTAGCTACAGCCATATTCGCTTCCTTAGGCTGCAAAGAGACATCGCTTGGGTACCGAGCTGCCAAAGCGTCTGATGCGATGTGATGTGTACCATCAAAACTGTCGAAATACAACAACAGTGCCGGGTGTACTACAGCCTACAGTAACAAAATGTCAGGTATTCTATCCACGAAACCTAAGTTTCTAGCGATCTCTTACCTTCGGCGATTCATCGAGTCGGATTTCATCTTGTGGTACATTGTACAACTTGCTAGCGAAACTATTACGAAGATCCAACAACCAGTTAGCATCCTACAAAAAACATTATTTTTGTTTTTTTCGTACCTGAAACCTGGACTATGTGGTAGAATATCGTACACAACCCGAGTACCCGCAACATCCCCCACATCATCCGTTATCACATGCCATGCAAAAATCACTCCTCGCTTTTCGTCTTTCACTTCAACGACATCACCAATCAAAAATTCGATCGCATTTGTGCGTTCCTATAAAAAACATTCAGTTGCTTCACCAGTTTCTCAAACTTGATATTCCCACCTTGCCATTGAAAACTCCTTGGTCTTTGAATTCTTGGACTAGTGCGTTGTGGTCATCCACGGTCTTTAGTGCCTCGAACGCTGCATCAATGCGAGCATCAAGCGCTGTTTATCCTCCACTGGCGGTGAGAAAGCTGCACGCACAATGGCTGCAAAGGTTCTGTCACCCCCTCCCCGTCGTTTTAACACCTCCATATCCTCAAAACGTCGCACAAAAGCGCGCTCCCGCTGCCAGTCGCTCTTGATACCGGCATACGAGGTCACACCACCCGATCGGATGGCACTGTACAACGTCCTTCCTGCCTTCACATCTCGCTGCAACGTCTGTGTGGACCGCAACAACGTCCTGCCACAATATTGTGAGAATATTAATTAAGAGATTCCCTTAACCGCTCTCCCTCTCACCGATACAACGCAATCACAACCAGAGACGCCATTTGCAACTAAATTTTACAATGTTGCAAGTGACAAATGTACCAATTTAAAGGTACATGTCATGATACTTCCCAAAATCAATCAATCTGATCAAATAAGAGAGAACTATGACGCTGGAAGGCTTCGACGTGGAGGCCTACGCAGCCAAGTACAGCGGCCGTAACCGCACGGATCGGCTGTTGTTCCTCATCAAGACGTGCCCGGACGTGGAGGCTGAGGCGAGACGCGCACTGCTTCGTGAGCTCCAAGGAAGCCTCAATATGAGTCTCTACACCGAAATCTTAGGTGACAAGGCCCAGGAAGAAGCTAGCTTCATCGACAATGTCAAGCACAATGCGGCGCAGCAGCACGAACGATTAGAGCAGGAGCTCAACTCGTACAAGTCGACGATGATCAAGGAAAGCATCCGGGTAAGTATAAATTATGAGGTCCGAGTTTAGGAGAGTTTTATGATTATGAGGTTATTATGACGTAGATGGGTCATAACGACTTGGGAGATTTTTACTACGAATTGGGAGATTTACCGGCTGCTTTGAAGAGTTTTGCTCAAGCTCGGGACTATTGCACGACGGATAAACACATTATTGAAATGTGTCTCAACGTGAGCAAAGTGGCATTGCATATGCGCAATTTTGGTCATGTGACCAATTATTTGACCAAATTAGAGCAAGTGAGCAGCTCCCAGAGTGACCTCATGTAGGTTTTTATTGGTTTTTTGTTGGGAAATGTAAAGTTGAAATGTGTTTTTGTAGTTTAAAGTCGAAGGTTGCGTCGGCGTTTGGACTTGTGTCTCTCCATGATAAAAACTACCATGGAGCTGCGTCCAAGTTTATCGAGTGCAGTGCTGAAATTGGTGCGAGCTACAATGAAGTGCTACATGCAGAGGATATTGCACTGTATGGTGGAATTTGTGCACTGGCGTCGTTCAAGCGAGAGGAACTCAAGGAGAAAGTGATCAACAACTCGTCGTTCAAAGCGTTCTTGGAGCTGCTGCCATGGCTACGTGAACTCATCACGGATTTCTACTCGAGCAACTACGCATCGTGCCTTCAGACACTAGAGAAGATGAAGGTGTGGAGGTGATTCTTTTGCATATGATGCCGTCGTGCTGACCGATTGTTGTGTACTACTTGTTTATCACTTGTTGATAGCCTGAACTCAAGCTCGACTTATACCTATGTGAGCACGTTGAGAAACTGTGCAAGGAGATTCGCAGTCGTGGAATTATCCAGTACTTCTATCCGTATTTGTCTGTGGATCTGGTCCAAATGGCCCGCACGTTCAACACGCCGATGTTGGACCTCGAAAAGGAGATCTGCGAACTCATAGCGGCCGAGCGTCTTCATGCACGAATGGATTCGTATGAGAAGGTTCACGATCACTTGTATTGGCTTGCGTAATAATGCTTTATTCTTACGATGTTGTTGCATGGTGCAGGTGTTGTACGCGTATCACCCGAACCAGCGTGCTGCGACATACGAGCGGGCGTTTGAAGTGGGACGGAAGTATGCTGCGGAGTCACGCAACCTGCTATTGCGCATGAGTCTGCTGAAGAATAACATCATTATCCGAGACTCGTAAATCCACGCGAAAATGCTTTCATCGCGATGGACACTTGACCTTATGAGGTAGTCCAGTCTCGACTGTCTTCCAGCGATCGGGTAACTTTATAATCGTACGTGGTTTTTGCAGGCTCGACATACTTGTTATTTGCTTGACTCACAATTATATGACTCAAAATAACAAGCACTGCAGTTAAATTTCGGTTTCTGTGAGGATAGTACAAATTCTGCTGGATCGCTGCTCACTACACAGCATAATGAGCGAGGGTACAGAAGCCCCGACCACCATGGAGGACTCGTCAGTTGTCAATTCTACAAATGATATGGATATGCCTAGCAATGACCCCGCTATGCGAGACTCATCACTTGGCAGTTCTACAAATGATACACCAATGGCTTCGGGCGACTCAGCAAAGACAATGACAGTAAGTGAGACACTGGAGTATGTCCAAAATGGATTGGGAGCACACACCAGTGCGTCGCGCTCTATTCTTCTACATATTTGCCAGCGTCTTACGCGGCTTGAGGCATATATGAACGAAGTGCGCGGAGATGTATATCAGCTGCGTCATGATACAAATCAAGGCTCTGAAACTGTGCGTGGTGAAGTTTCGGGCGTCTTCGATCAAATGAGCAACATGACTTCGAAGCTGAAAGAATATGAAAACGCTATGCAGAGTTTCCAGAACGATATGATCACACACCAAACTCATTTATCCGTTCTGTCGACCACAGTCGAAAAGGAGAAAGAGAATATCCAAGTCGTCGAGACGGTACAGTCAAACAAATAGCATCTCCTTTTGTACATTAGGGGTTTTGAACGATTATTTTGTTATCTTTTCTTGCAGAAAGTTGATGATCATCACAAGGATTTCAACAACCGCTTTGTCGAGCTCACTCAAAAGTTCCACGAGTTGCCTCTTCAGCTTGCTGCATTGCAGCCAACACCCCCAAGCCACATACCGGAGAAGTTTACATTTCAAACAAATGATGAAAAGCTTTCGCTACAAACCCACTTGCATCGTCTAGATGGCACGAGGCGCTCCATGGGTTATACTGATCTGCAGCCATTTACTATCCCTGACGATATGAAGTCAAAGGTGGAATCAAGAATTCGACAACAAGAAGAAACCAAGCGCGAAGAAGATGCTCGAGCTGCTGCAGAGTTAGCTGATGCGTATCGGCGATTACAGCTTGCTGCAATTAACAACGACAATCCACGTCTGAGCGAGATACACATAACGTTGGACCAATGTCAACAAGAAGTGAAGCGTGCATTTCAGCTGATTCGCACGTCTAACTTGCAGCTGTACTCGTACTGCGAATCGAAGGCAGAACGAATGGAAATAGCAACGCTGGAAAACGAAATCAAGCTTCTGCGGGATCGTGTCCGTGAAATTGAGAATTTACCAGTACGTCGATCGAAGCAGTTCCAGTTTCAATTTGGTGGAGAAATTACTGGTACAGACTTGGAAGGACTTATGGTGGGAGAAAAGACTTGTGTACCAAGCATCAAAAAGGGCCCACAGCATTTAACAAACTCTCAGATTCCTGTGTTACGAGTTTCGCTGCTGGAATTGTCTAGAAATTAAACCTACTTAAACACCGCTGGAAGAAGCACAAACGAATGAATCCAACAGCGGTGGTAGTGTGAACCCCGTGGCTCTGAAGCATCTTGAAAAGTTAGTATCCCTGATCAATGATGCGTATTCTACGATGGCTCAGGAACCTGTAGATTTGGCAGCTGCAGAAGCTCATGTGGAGAAAGTTGGTCGAGTGCTTGGCTCTGATTTTTCAATGCAAATTTTGGCACTGTTAGGTGGACGCAGTGATGAACCGGAGAGTTGTCGATTTCCTGTTGCGATCACTGCACGAGCTGCAGCAGGAGAGATGGCTGCTGCGTTGTGTAAATATTCAGAAGCCTTCACGGACATGTTTTTCCGTCATGAGGCCGATAATAAGGTGGCCACCGCAGCTATGAACGAATGGGCTTCCGAAAAACGCACACTAGAGAATGTTGGCCGTGAGGTGAGTGCTCTTGCACGTAGTCAGCACGTGCTGGAGATTACGTTGGCAAAGATCGCAGTTGCATTACAGAAGAAAACCATGACAAGCAGCACAGAAGTTTCAAGTGAAGATTTAAAAGTAAAAGAAGGTGAAGTTGATATGTTACATTCATGGACGACTCTGGGTGACGAGCTACAACAGCTCCGAGGACAAGTTCAAGCAATGAGTAAGCAATTTGTGACGGAGAATACCCTGCACGATGTTCTACATAATTTAAAGCAGAGCACATCCTTCACAGGAGATAGTGGACGTCGATATCAATCAAGAGGAGCTATAACAGTCCCGATTGGGTCAATGTCGATGGATTCGCCTTCATCAGCGTCGTTGCTAAAGCGCCCATCGAGTGTCGAAAATGACTCCTCCGCAAACCAAATGCTCGCAGCAATCACACTTGAATCTCCAGAAGATCGACCAAGGTCTCAAACAAAGCTTGACCCACTTCAAGGTGTGAAAATCAACGGCTCGACACGACAGTCAGATAGTACTAATGCCAGAACTGGATCTGCTACTAGCAGAATGCAAGCTCGAGCGCAGATGTTGAGACCAAAGAGCAAACAGCAGAATTAGACAATCTTCAAGAGAATAAGAGAATCAAACATCACTATCCAAACAGCTAACAGACATATTTTGTAGAACCACCGCATGTGTTACCTTCTATAGCAAGCACCAGCGGATGAGTTCTGTATATCCAAATATCCAAAACGCACGATCTCTCACTTGCTCTTCTCTGTTCAAGGTCAGCAAATGTTTCACGGAAGTGGCTCAGAAGCGTCACCAACACGTTTCAAATGCAGGTAAGCATCAGTGCCATATCCTTCCATGGAGATCACCTGTAGATCACCACCGAAGTAGCGTGCAAACAAGCGACTAATCGGCAAACCATATCCCAGTCCAGCAAGTGGGGAGTCACCACCAAAATCATTGGGCGCCTCTAATCTCTCGAATGCTTCAGAGTCCGCCGTCGTGTAAAGATACGACCAAATTCTAGAGACAGAGGAGCGTGGAATGCCTCCTCCTTCGTCTGAGATCTTGATCGACACATCTTCATTGTCCTCTCCATCAGCAATGACAATTTTGATTGGTGGCATGTCGTTATCCACTCCATGGAATTCCACCACCGCTCGCATGGAATTTTTAATCACTTCAAACAACATGTGGTGCAAATGACTTGGTACAAATGGCATGGAAAAGTCCGTGTGACCATGGAGTTCCACCTCTGGAGCATCTCCATATTGCCTCAGACACATGTGTCTAGCCGTATCAATGGCTGCAAGTGCAATTTCTGCAGGAGATGTGCTTTCACAGATACATCCAACCCATCCTTCCTCTTCGTCATGAAGTGCAAGATGTTGACTCATCAACATTCGAATGCCAATTCTCGACATGTAAAATGCATCTAAAAACGAATGCAAATCAGATAAATCGGCAAATTCTTGCGATCTCAAATATCGTTCGCCCACTTCTTTTCTCGAGTGTCCAATATCTTTTTCTGTAAAAGATTTAAACAGTTCCATCTTGAGTTCATGAACTCCCTTTGCCATGGTGTATAAAGTGCCACTATGACGTCCTTTAATGCTCTCAATTAACGAACGAAAAGCCAATTCATCTTGATATGTTTCCACTTTGGGAAAGGCCAATAATTCTCGAGCTGAATTCACATACCACTCACGTACTTGCTTGACCGATGGCATGTCACTTAAACCATGAGGCAAATTCTCCAGATTCTTGATACGATGTGCGTAACGGACGGGCATTTCTCCATGAAGGAATCGAGCAGATTGGATCAATTTCTGAGGGGAAATTGCCGTCCCAAACTCGAGCAAATACTGGAGCGAAACACCCGTTTGAGGCAATTGTGCCAACTCATCAATCTTCGTAGCCATGTTGTCGTGGAATGCATTAGCGTTGAGGCTAGAAGCCCCACGGACACGACCAAAACGATGCATCCCTGGGTCTGGAGGCAAAAGTCGAAATGACGCAATCGACGTGAAAAACTTTGCGATTCGATTAAGTACGAGGTCATTGAACCATACAAATATCAAGTGTAAGAACCACACAGCTGTTTGCGTATTCTTGTGGTATGGCAAACTTCAGCTGTTGCCTCGGCTCAAAATGCGCAATGTTGAAGTGTGTTGCTTTCAAGTTGTTTTGACGTGCCATATGAAGTTGCTATTGATGAACGTCATAGATTTATTGTTTTCAACGCAAAATACACAACTAGGACGGATTAATCCGCACGTGCATGGTGATATGTCCTCCTTCCGATGATCGAGGAATCCATAGCAATAATGAACCACCACCTTTACCTGGTAAACCTAAGAGACCTGGACGCCAACGATCCAAGTACATGGTCTTGTCTTCCAGTTCTGGGAAAGTGGCCTCCCAAGACGTGACATCTCCTGCACCAATGTCGACCTTTGCGTATTCATCACCACCAGAATGGACCACAACGGTCACATCTTTCGTGTCAACACTTTCGAAAACGAGGCGGACAACACCGTCTCCTGCATGTGTGTAAGACCCGTAGCTGCCTACAAACGCTTCGTCCGCGGTTGTAAGGCCTAATGCATCATTGAGTGTGCCATCATCGATTTCCCCGACGTAAGCTGTGGGACCACATATAGGCTGCACGAACTGCGAGGCCATATATGCAATACCTGTCGGATCGATTGTCGAAAGCACGACCAAACCCATATTTGCAACGTTTTGCATGTAATCATCCTCAGCGACGTCCTTGCCACCGTCTGTCTTGCCCGTCTCAATGAGTTGATCAACGATAACCCCGAATGTCTTTCGCAGCAAATCGCGCGTTTGGTATGCGGCAGTCCTTGTTTTAGTGGCAAGCAACTCTCCCATACAGTTGTTCGTGACGATGGGAATGTCGTTCAGTACAATCGAAGACTTGTACACTTTTACACGAATATCGTTGACAGCGTTACTCACATTGCGATATTTGAGAACGGCACGGGTGACGCGATCAGTAAGACGCTTGAGTTCCCAGCCACAACTTGAATTCTTAGAGACTAGATCGTCGAGTTCATCCACTGTTGTCGATGTTTTGTTGGCAATGCCATTGCCAGTAAGTAAATTCATGACATTGGCTCCAGTCGAAATGATTTCGTCACCGTTTGTAATAGCTTGCTTCACAATACCTTCCACGATAACCAGCACAGTATCTGCAAACTGAGCGTTTGCAGGGACTGGGAGGCCCAGACAAGTGCAAATTGCTATAGGAAGATCAAACAAAACGACATCGGCCTGGTAAGCAATAGTGAGCATTTCTGCCGTGTCTCCGATGGGGGCAGACGTTTGTCGATAGCGTAGATAGTAGACTAAACCTCTGATCACCTCAACAATGTTCCGAACACACAAGACAGCCCACTTCGCGATTTTGTACGCCGCTAAAACCTGTCCAAACACGCCTCCAGTTGCCGCATTCAGCGCCACAGCAACGACTGAACCAATCTTAGCCAGAACCGCGAGTACGCAGTCGTCATTTTGAGGGATGCACTCCAAACCACACGAAATCGGGTACGATAGTGGACACCGCGCGGCGCAATCGCTACCGTCTTTGCTGTAACCCAACGGACAAATGTTGTTGCTGTCGAAGTCCATTGATTTGCGATAACATGCCGTATCACTGGCTTTGCCAATGGTGGGGCCCACCCAGTTACGAATTGTCGTTCCATAAGTACCATTCCCAACACCTGAAGGATCTGTCAAGGCAATATTCTTCGCCGTTATTCTCGTCCAGATCGCACCAATTTGATCTACTTCGTCAGCAGCACGACCGTAAAATCCGCTCAAAACAAAACCATCAGGAGCTGTTGCCGTCCCTGAGTTCTCTGTCTTTGTTCCACCGGATATTGTTTGACCGGCGCTAGTTGTGAAGCTGATGTAGAAGACGCGCGTATGTTTGTCCTTCTTATCCCAATGAGCCTCCATCGATGTAATCGTTTCATCAGCAGCGAGAGTAATTGTCTTCTCGGTTCCACCCCTTCCTCCGTGGTTCATGATTAGTTCAACGGGTGAGGTAACTTGTAGCGTCACAGCATCAACTCGTTTGTCTGATCGAATCGTAATCGAACCAATTTTTTGGCCAAACTTGATAGTGTTAATATCGGAGAACGCGTTGCCATGAGGTCCACCGAAAAGCTCTCCGAGTGCAATATCTTCATCCGCAGAAACAGTCACAGGAGTGGTGCTTTCGTTGACTGCTGCAATACTCGACCAAACCGCACCTACGAGATCAATCTCATCACCGTATCGACCAAAAAACCCAGCAAGCTGATAGCCCTTGGGAGCTGTCACTGATCCTTTTTCCTTGGTCTGGGATCCTCCCGCCACCGTATTGCCCTTGTTCGTACCCAAGCTGAGGTAGAAAATACGTGTGTGGCCCTTCCTTTGGCCCCAGTGAGCCTCCATTGTCGTAATGTACTCACCTGGTTCGAGAGTAATAGTGTTTTCCGTACCACCAGTTCCACCATGAGTGAAAGTCATCTCTTTAGGTGCCGAGACTTGCACTGTCAGGCCGTCAAGACGTTCACCTGCTCGAATCGTGACAGACGTAATGGTCATTCCGGAGGTACAGGCAAGTTGATCTGAAAACTGATCTCCGTGAGGTCCACCAAATGACTCACTCAGTTGGACAGGGCGTTTATTCGCTTTTGTCGTCACCTCCGACAAGCTTCCTGCAATATCTTCTGGAGCGACAGTACCTGGTGAGTCCTCAAGTTTAGTAGGAGCTGGCACAGGTGTTGGGGCTGGCGTGACCAAATCAATGTACGCCCAAATCGCACCCAACGTGTCAATCTCCTTTCCAGATTTGCCGAAAAAGCCGGCTAGCTGAAAACCCTCAGGTGCAGTCACCGTGTTCTTGTCATCTGTCATAGATCCACCTGAGAGCGAATTTCCCGCACTTGTTAGGAAGTTCACGTAGAAAATACGAGTGTGGTCATCTTTCTTTCCCCAGTGAACCTCCATCGAATTAATGTGTTCGCCATCACCGAGCTTGAGTACTTTTCGGTCGCCGCCAGTTCCACCATGAGTAAAAGTCAGTGACTTCGGTGCCGAGATCTCCAAACTAATACCGTCGAGTCGCTTACCGGCGTAAATTGAGATTTGAGTGACTTTCTGTCCTGAATTGACAAAGTTCTTGTCGGAGAAGTCTGTACCGTGAGGTCCACCAAAACTTTCACTCAACACAATTGAGTCCTTGACAGTCATTGTTGGACCAGCAGGAGCTTCTGTTCCGGCCGGAGGTGATACCGCTGCTGCTGAACCTGCTGCTGAAGCTGGTGTCGAGCCTGCTAACGATGCAGCAGTTGATGTTGCTGCTGCAGAACCTGTTTCGGAAGTCACTTCAGAGCCTGATGAAGCAGCGGGATTTGTCTGCTTCGTAGGAGCTTCTCCAGACCCGGAATTATCCGTGATCCCTGCTGTGGATGCTTCAGCTGAGGCATCGGTCGACTCCGCTGCTGCAGAATCTGCTGCGGAAGTATCTTCAGAGCCTGATGAAGCAGCGGGTTTTGTCTGCTTCGTAGGAGCTTCTCCAGACCCGGAATTATCCGTGATCCCTGCTGTGGATGCTTCAGCTGAGGCATCGGTCGACTCCGCTGCTGCAGAATCTGCTGCGGAAGTATCTTCAGAGCCTGATGAAGCAGCGGGTTTTGTCTGCTTTGTAGGAGCTTCTCCAGACCCGGAATTATCCGACGCTGCTGTCGAAGCTTCAGCTGAGGCATCGGTCGGCTCCGCTGCTGCAGAATCTGCTGCGGAAGTATCTTCAGAGCCTGATGAAGCAGCGGGTTTTGTCTGCTTTGTAGGAGCTTCTCCAGACCCGGAATTATCCGACGCTGCTGTCGAAGCTTCAGCTGAGGCATCGGTCGACTCCGCTGCAGCAGAATCCGCTGCGGAAGTATCTTCAGAAGCTGACGAAGCAGCGGGTTTTGTCGGCTTTCTCTTAGGGGTAGCTTTCTTTTTAGGCGCTGGAGCAGATTCCGAGCCATCCGTAGACGCTGCAGCTGAAGCCTCCTCGGATGCTGCGGATACATCCGATTGAGCTGTTTGTTCAGTCGGCTTTTTCTTTACAGGGGTCTTCTTTTTAGGAGCTGGAGCAGACCCAGAAGCATCGGCTGATGCTGCTGTAGAAGCCTCTTCCGATGCTGCCGACGCATCGGGTTGAGCTGTTTGAGCAGTCCGGTTCTTCTTAGTAGGAGTTTTCTTAGTAGGAGCTTCAGATCCAGAGGCATCTGTGGACGCTGATGCAGAATTCTCTTCAGATGCTGCTGCGGTTGTCTTACTAGTAGTCTTCTTCTTAGCGGGAGCTTTCTTTTTAGGTGCTGGAGCAGACCCCGAGCCACCCGAAGACGTTGAACTTGAAGCCTCCTCGGATGCAGATGAAGCATCAGGTTTCGCTGTTGGTTTAGTCGTCTTTTTATTTACAGGAGCTTTCTTTTTAGGCGCTGGAGCGGATCCCGAGCCATCCGTAGACGCTGAACTCGAAGCCTCCTCGGATGCAGATGAAGCATCAGGTTTCGCTGTTGGTTTAGTCGTCTTTTTATTTACAGGAGCTTTCTTTTTAGGCGCTGGAGCGGATCCCGAGCCATCCGTAGACGCTGAACTCGAAGCCTCCTCGGATGCAGATGAAGCATCAGGTTTCGCTGTTGGTTTAGTCGTCTTTTTATTTACAGGAGCTTTCTTTTTAGGCGCTGGAGCGGATCCCGAGCCATCCGTAGACGCTGAACTCGAAGCCTCCTCGGATGCAGATGAAGCATCAGGTTTCGCTGTTGGTTTAGTCGTCTTTTTCTTTACAGGAGCTTTCTTTTTAGGCGCTGGAGCAGACCCCGAACCATCCAAAGATGCAGCAGCTGAAGCCTCCTCGGATGCCGCTGAAGCATCCGATTGAGCTTTGCCAGCAGACCCAGACACAGCAGAACCTGTCGACGACTCAGCAGGAACCCCACTTCCAGAGGCAGGAGCTGATTCAGTCTCAGGAGCTGGAGCTGGAGCTGGAGCAGGAGCCTCAGCCGAAATACGTGTCCAAATTGCACCCAACTTGTCAATCTCTTCCCCGTCCTGACCAAAAAAACCGCCAAGCTGGAAACCTTCCGGCGCCGTCACTGTGTTTTTACTCTCCGTCTGAGACCCTCCCGCCACGGTGTTACCGGCACTCGTGCCAAAACTGAGGTAGAAAATTCGTGTTCGACCTTTTTTCTCTCCCCAATGTGCCTCCATGGACGTGATGTATTCTTTCGGTTCGAGTTTCAGCACATTCTCCTTTCCTCCAGTTCCACCGTGACTGAACGTCGCCGCAGTGGGGCCAGTCACTTCCAACGAAATGCCATCGACTCGTTCACCAGCACGAATCGTCAGTGACCCAATGGTTTGTCCTGCTGCAACTGAAGCTTGGTCCGAGAATTCCGTTCCATGAGGACCTCCGAAACTCTCACTCAATTGAACAGGTTCATCTGCTGATAACACCGCGTGGATAACCACAACGAGAAGACAGACTAACGTCTGAAGTTTCGTCACCGCCCTGGGCGGTGTCATGCTCGCAATGCAGAGCTTACTGAAATGGCGACAGCAACCGAGTTGCGCGTGCATTGAGACGATTAACCATCGAGACAGAAGGATTGTTTACAACAGTTGTTGCATACTTTAACTTAATAAAAATTTAGTGTTAATAGTGTATACGTATATTTCTGGCATACGATTGACAACGGGATAGAAGTTGGGATTGGAAAGTGGTTGCTCGAATCGCTTTTCCACTCTTAGCTATTGCATTTGCAGCTGGTTCAGTGGAACCTGTCCTCCTTTTCACTTTGGCCTGTCATCTTGGAATGCGTGAACTCATTGAACGTCGGAGCGAGTTCAAAATTTAACGAAGAGAGTGACATCGCCATAAGCTGTTGATAACTGACACTTTTGTGCTGTGTGACAAAGGACTGCAAGTGGCTATTGAGCTCTGTAGGGGCACAATGGTCAAGCTTAGGTACTTCAGATTAACACGTAACATATACATTTTGTTGTGGTGTTGTCGGTCGAAGAAAAGTTTTCATGTACAAGCAATTCTACGCTATTGTGTACCACTACCAGTAGTAGTAAATGGATTGTATTACGAACGTTGTCGCGCGCTTTCCAACATCGTAAACACCGGACAAAGCCTTCTTTTGATGGTGCCGCGCTACCGGTTCTGTATCCCAATGTGGACATGTATTAAGTTGTAGCAAACGTCGAAGTATTGACCAAGCAAAATTATCAGTGATAATACGCTGAGGGATAAATACAGTATACCTGCCTATCTTTTGCGAAAAAATATCCACGAGGAATTACTCCTCCAAATGTCGTTTCCAGCACTAAATAATTTAGTGCATAGCAAGTTTTAAGAAAGTATTTTTTTCTTCTTTGATAAAGTTACGTGCTCGTTGTCATCATCCCCGTGTGCTGTAGTATGTCATGAGTAGATGTAGATTCATGAACTCGTCGCGGTTGTGTTTGTCGAAGATGGATTTGATGTTGGTAAAGTACACGTACTGATCTCTGAACTACACCGCATCGACCCTCAAAGCAAATTTTGCAAACATTCACATTTAATGCCTCGTACAATACAAGAATTAATTTCCATTACCATACATCCATTTGCTACAAACACCAGATAACAGCAGCAATTCCTAGGACGGATTGATCCGCACGTGCATTGTGATGTGGCCACCCTCGGACGATCGAGGAATCCACAGCAGCAGAGACCCTCCTCCTGAACCTGGTATACCAAAGAGTCCAGGACGCCAGCGATCCAAGTACATATTCTTGTCTTGTAACTCCGGAATAGTAGATTCCCAAGTTACAGTGTCCCCCGCACCGACATCGACTTCACCGTATTCAGTGCCGCCTGTATGAATGACGGCTGTCACGTCTTTCGTATCGACACTTTCAAAAATAAGACGGACAACGCCATCTCCTGCATGTGTGTATGACCCGTAGCTACCCCGGAAAGCTTCGTCTACCGTTGTGAGTCCTAATGCATTGTACAATGTTCCATCGTCAATTTCGCCCAAATAAGCGGTTGGTCCGCAAATGGGCTGCACAAATTGAGAAGCCATGTACGCAATACCTGTAGGATCGACCGTGGACAACACAATAAGCCCCATGTTGGCAACTTCCAACATATAGTCTTTTTCAGCCACGTTTTTCCCCATGTCCGTCTTTCCGGTCTCGATGAGCTGGTCGACGATCACGCTAAAAGTCTTTCGAAGTAGATCTCTCGTCTCATATGCTGCCGTCAGCGTTTTGGTCGCTAAGAGTTCTCCCATACAGTTATTCGTGACGATTGGGATGTCATTTAGCACAACAGCGGACTTGTACACCTTCACGCGAATGTCATTAACTTTATCACTAGCATTGCGGTATTTGTAAACGGCAAGAGTGACACGGTCAGCGAGACGCTTGAGCTGCCAACCACAGCTTGTGTTTTTGTCAATGATAGTTTGAAGTTCATCTACAGTTGTTGACGTCTTGTTGATCATGTTATTGCCAGTGAGTAAATTCATGACATTGGCTCCAGTTGAAATGATTTCGTCTCCATTGGTGATGGCCTGCTTCACAATGCCTTCCACAATAGTGAGCACAGTGTCCGCAAATCTGGCATTTCCAGGGATTGGAAGACCAAGACAGCCGCAAACAGCCATGGGTAGGTCAAACAACACAACATCAGCTTGGTAAGCCATGACAAGAAGTTCTTCGGTAGTTCCCTCGGGTGCGTTCTTTTGGCGATAACGGAGATAATAGATTAACCCCTTAATCACGTTGATGATATTCGCAACGCACATGACAGACCACCTCGCGATTTTATATGCAGCCAGAATCTGGCCCAGCACACCTCCAGTTGCAAGATTAACCGCCACAGTAACAACCGATATTATTTTCTGGAGAATTGCGAGTGCACAATTATCATTTTGAGGAAGACACTCCAACCCACACGAAACCGGGTACGACATCGGACACTGTGCAATGCAGTCACCACCATCCTTGCCGTAACCCAACGGGCAAATATTGTTGCTGTCGTAGTCGTTTGTCTTTCGGTAGCACGCCGTATCACTGGATTTGCCAATGGTAGGACCGACCCAGTTACGAATTGTCGTTCCGTAAGTTCCATTTCCCACACCTGAAGGATCTGTAAGTAGGATGTCCTTCGCCGATTTCCTCGTCCAGATCGCACCAATCTGATCTACTTCATCTCCAGCACGACCGTAAAATCCGCTCAAAACAAAACCCTCAGGAGCTGCTGCTGTCCCTGAGTTCTCTGTCTTTGTTCCACCGGATATTGTTTGACCGGCGCTAGTTGTGAAGCTGATGTAGAAGACGCGCGTATGTTTGTCCTTCTTATCCCAATGAGCCTCCATCGACGCAATCGTCTCATCGGCAGCGAGAGTAATTGTCTTCTCGGTTCCACCATTTCCTCCGTGGTTTAGTGTTCGCTCTGTTGGTGCAGTGAAATGCAACGTCACAGCATCAACTCGCTTGTTCGAACGAATCGTAATCGAACCAATTTTTTGGCCAAACTTGATATCGTTAATATCGGAGAATGCGTTGCCATGGGGGCCTCCAAATAACTCTCCAAGCGCAATATCTTCATCCGCAGACACAACAGGGGATATGGTCTCATTGACCGCATTAATTCTTGACCACACTGCACCGATCAGATCAATTTCATCACCATACCTACCGAAAAAACCACCGAGTTGGTAGCCCTTGGGAGCCACAAGAATATACTTTTCTTCAGTCTGCGTTCCTCCCGAGACTTGCTTACCCGCGCTTGTGCCCAACCTAAGGTAGTAAATGCGCGTATGTCCACCTTTTTTACCCACATAGGCTTCCAAGGAGGTGATGTACTCTCCTGGCCCAAGTGTTAGCGTATTCTCCTTTCCACCAGTTCCACCATGAGTGAAAGTCATCTCTTTAGGTGCCGAGACTTGCACCGTCAAACCATCAACACGTTCGCCGGCGCGAATTGTCACGGAAGAAACGGTCATCCCGGAGGTGACAGCGAGTTGATCCGAGAATTGAGCACCATGAGGCCCACCAATCGATTCACTCAGTTGAACGGGCCGTTTGTCTGCCTTAGTTTCTACCTCAGACAAGCTACCAGCAATATCAGTGGGGACACCTGTGCCAGGTGAAGCAATGTCGGTATCAATAGTAGGAGCAGGAGCTGGCGTTGGAGCTGGCGTGACCAAATCAATGTACGCCCAAATCGCACCCAACGTGTCAATCTCCTTTCCAGATTTGCCAAAAAAGCCGGCTAGCTGAAAACCCTCAGGTGCAGTTACCGTGCTCTTGTCATCTGTCATAGATCCACCTGAGAGCGAATTTCCCGCACTTGTTAGGAAGTTCACGTAGAAAATACGAGTGTGGTCATCTTTCTTTCCCCAGTGAACCTCCATCGAATTAATGTGTTCACCATCACCGAGCTTGAGTACTTTTCGGTCGCCACCAGTTCCACCGTGAGTGAAAGTCAGTGACTTCGGTGCCGAGATCTCCAAACTAATGCCGTCGAGTCGCTTACCAGCGTAAATCGAGATTTGAGTGACTTTCTGTCCTGAGTTGACAAAATTCTTGTCGGAGAAGTCTGTACCGTGAGGTCCACCAAAACTTTCACTCAACACAATTGAGTCCTTGACAGTCATTGTTGGACCAGCAGGAGCTTCTGTTCCGGCTGGAGGTGCTGCCGCTGCTGCTGAACCTGCTGCTGAAGCTGGTGTCGAGCCTGCTAACGATTCAGCAGTTGATGTTGCTGCTGCAGAACCTATTGCGGAAGTCACTTCAGAGCCTGATGAAGCAGCGGGATTTGTCTGCTTTGTAGGAGCTTCTCCAGACCCAGAATTATCCGTGGACCCTGCTGCGGATGCGTCTTCAGAGGATGACGCATCGAATTGAGCTGTTTGAGCAGTCCGTTTCTCCTGAGTAGGGGTTTCCTTGGTAGGAACTTCAGACCCAGAGGCATCTGTGGACGCTGATGCAGAATTCTCTTCAGATACTGCTGCGGTTGTCTTACTAGTAGTCTTTTTCTTAGCGGGAGCTTTCTTTTTAGGAGCAGGAGCAGATCCCGAGCTATCCAAAGACGCTGAACTTGAAGCCTCCTCGGATGCAGATGAAGCATCAGGTTTCGCTGTTTGTTCAGTCGTCTTTTTCTTTACAGGGGCTTTCTTTTTAGGCGCTGGAGCAGATCCCGAACCATCCAAAGACTCTGCAGCTGAAGCCTCCTCGGATGCCGCTGAAGCATCAGGTTTCGCTTTGCCAGCAGACCCAGACACAGCAGAACCTGTCGACGATTCAGCAGGAACCCCACTTCCAGAGGCAGGAGCTGATTCAGTCGCAGGAGCTGGAGCCGGAGCCGGAGCCGGGGCCGGAGCAGGAGCAGGAGCTGGAGCTGGAGCCTCAGCCGAAATACGTGTCCAAATTGCACCCAACTTGTCAATCTCTTCCCCGTCCTGACCAAAAAATCCGCCAAGCTGGAAACCTTCCGGTGCCGTCACTGTGTTCTTACTCTCCGTCTGAGACCCTCCCGCCACGGTGTTACCGGCACTCGTGCCAAAACTGAGGTAGAAAATTCGTGTTCGACCTTTTTTCTCTCCCCAATGTGCCTCCATGGACGTGATGTATTCTTTCGGTCCGAGTTTCAGCACATTCTCCTTTCCTCCAGTTCCACCGTGACTGAACGTCGCTGCAGTGGGGCCAGTCACTTCCAACGAAATGCCATCGACTCGTTCACCAGCACGAATCGTTAGTGACCCAATGGTTTGTCCTGCTGCAACTGAAGCTTGGTCCGAGAATTCCGTTCCATGAGGACCTCCGAAACTCTCACTCAATTGAACAGGTTCATCTGCTGACAACACCGCGTGGATAACCACAACGAGAAGACAGACGAACGTCTGAAGTTTCGTGGTGACCTTCATTACGGAAGTGTTCACCACGTCAAAATTTCTGAAATGGTTGCAACTTGGTTTCCCTGCTTACGCCACTCGTAGAAACCAGTACTAACAACTTTGGTCTCAAGTGTATCAACAACATGATGAAACTCTATTGGAGGATTGCTCTGGGATCGGACGTCTTCCTCCCGCGAGATCTAGGTATGCTGGCCACAGCACTCACAACTGCTGTCCGTCCATGTGTAAGTATCTTACGTCGTACCCCATGCACAAAGTCCGCGTCAACACTTGGCCTCGAAGTCATCGTCATCTTCAATGGCCAAACTGATAAGTCGTGTCTACTCTGTTAAGTACGAGATGAATGTGTATACTTAATTGGATACAAATAGTTCCAGTGAATATTTCTTTATCGTCATTTTTCTGAGGCGACTTCATGATGCTGGAGACCCGTCGGAAGCTGCTCAATGCAGCTCTGTCCAGTAATATGGTGTGTTTCTGTCTGGTTCATCTTCATGTCTAGGTTTTAAGCTCTCTAGTGCATTACTTGGCATGTCCATCCGAGCTCTGCTGCACTTGATGACCAGTGGGAGAGACTCCACTAACGTTGATACGATGATACAGATTTTGTCTTGCACGTTGCTACTCAACACCATGTTCCTGTTGGAGACGCCATACGTGGGCTTCAATGCTGCAATCACTTCCGGTGTCTACATAGTTTTCACGTTCGTGGCCATCGTCATCCTGAACAAAACGCCGTCCGCCTTTTCGGTGAGACTTGAAGGCTCGAGGTTGCTATACGAGACTGTCGCTGATGCTGGTGCTGTGTAGATCGGATTCTTGGTCGGAGCGTCATCTTTGGTGCTAGTATTGGCTTTTCAAGGAGCTCTTTACTGGGTAGGTTGCATAGTGCTGACTACTTAAAGTGGCTTGAACTGACAATGTTGTGGTCAGGGACTGGAGGCGCACAATAATCCACGAAGAGCGACTGCAGGTTATTTGGCGTCTGGTCTCCATGCAGTGATTTTCACTGTGCAGTGTGTAGTGACAACGGTTGTGGTCAAGTCTAAGGAGGATGTTATCGACACATTCGCAGGTAAAGTAGTTGAACCTGATTGTTCTTGCGCTGGTTTTCATTTTTGCAATCCGAATAGCGTACGAGTACATTCCTGACACCGGATACCCTGAAAACGTGATCTTGACCAACATTTCTCGCACGGCTTCGCCTGTCAACTACCAGGCTACAATCCCCACCGCAGACATTTGAAGCAGATACAAATAATCATTCTACATGTACTTACAGATCGAGGCGTGCAGGGTCAGATGGAATGACGATTGTACGGTTTACTTGTCCAGCATAACGAAGAGATGTTTTGAACCATTCGCTTCACGTTTGCGACTTCATTTCTCCACCATCAAGATCTTGAGTCCAATCGAATTGTTCCCAGTCTTTTAGGAATGCTAGCACATCGCGTTTTTCGTTCTCGATCGACCGACGATTACCACCTTCGCGTCGACCGTACTTGGGTGGCACCGCGTCTATCATGCCTGCCACGACATTCACGCCAAAATCGCGCGGGAACTTATTCTCATCTTCAATTACATGTGCATACCCTCCCCGTCCTTCGCGAGTCCGCCACTCAATGTGAAAGTATGAGAACGTGAGTGGAACGTGACTTTTGATGCCACCCTTACTTGTATCAATGATCGGCTTGTGCGTACTCCACTCTCCATCAGCCTGCATCAGCTCTTGTTTGAAGTACAATGGCGTATCTAGTGCCAATTCTGAGTCAACAGGAATGCATTCGATCACTGTGTGTCGCTTCCGATGGGGTACACTTGTTTGCTCAATAAACACCATGCTCATCCCGTATTGCTTGTCGCACATGCTCGTAAGCGCACTTTGGAAGCGTGTGATCTCCTCGCTGACCTGCTCATCCGCTTGGACAGCAGAACTTGTGTGTTCGATCGGTACAATTACACAGTGTCCAGGATGCAGTCGAGGTCGGTTTGGTATGGCAAGGTATGTAAACTCGCCCAAAGACAGCATCAAATGCTTCTTGAAAGCGGGGCTCTTCATACACAGCTGACATTTTTGCGTCCGTTCATCCCACTTCTTTGTCTCGTTGACGGTAACGGTATGCTCGCGATGGGCTTGAGCGCGCCGAGTTAGGTTTGAACCAGGCTCCTGTAGCATCTTCATGTCCACTTGATCTTCTTCGTCAAATCCACTTGAAAGGTTCTGGGCATTTACTTCAGTACCCTTGTAGCGTGAGCCCAGCCGAATAATATTCCGTGCATGGATAGAATCCATGCTGCCGTGTCCAACTCGTGCACTTGACGTACGCTCCTCTCGCACTAACTCTTCAAGCGATGCTGCTACGTCCGGTCCGCTAACATCCATAGGATTTACATGCTTCTTTTTGCCCTTTCGCGATCCCTGGCGCATGTCCTCTTTCTCTAGCGGTGGTAACGCACCAGTTATCGCTTCGTAGTGCGGAATAGCAGCAGCTGCCTTCTCACGCTCCAGCTTCGCCTCCAACTCGTTAAGCTGCTCCGTCAACTTACGAAACAAGGCGGTCTTACCCATCATTTGAGCCCGCAAAGCCTTCGCTGCCAGTTTGTTGAGCTCTGACTTTTCATCCTCTTTACCATCGCCACTTTTGGCTGGCAAAGACGACACAGTGCTTCCTGTAGGGGAGCTAAGCACGCTCGCACCCATAGAATCAGGTGATCTATTCTGCTCGGACGATATCGAAGGCGAAGCATCCTCTAAACATTTTGCTTTTGAAGCAGGCTTCTTGTTGCCATAAAGAAACGCGTTGCGTTTCTCCATCTCTACCCTCTCGGTTGCTGCCTTAGCTTCATCAATGGCACTAGGAGGTGATTTTTTCTTCTCGGCAACAACTGGACGTGGTGGTGAGGAACCCTTCTGCTTTGACTGTTTGCTTCTGTTCTGCTGGTTACGGCCAGTTTTATCGGAGTGTGAGTCGTGGCTACGTGGGGAACGCGAGCGGCGACGGGATCGTGAGCGAGAACGTTTCTCCGACCTCCGTGGATGTTTTGCGTGATCTGATCTTTCTCTGCTGCGACTGCGACCGCGCTTGTGTCTTCGATAGCTCTTGTCTTCGTAATCGCGAGTGAGATTACTACCATGTCTAGATGTTCTCAACATGGCACGTCGATCTTCGAAATCTGGTAACTTGTCGTAATCAATCGGCTCTTCTTCCTGATCCTGGTTATCTCTTCGAAATCCTCGCTCTTTACGTTTGCTTTCCACCTCCATCTCCTGTGTCACCGATCTTTGCACTCTCATTGAGTATTTCGACAGCAATGTCTTATCCTTAGCATCTCGTCCAATCTCCAGTCTTCGTTCTCGTCTCTCCTTCCTATCATCATCAATTTTGTGTCTCTTATACTGCAAATGAGCATTGTCCCTCGCTGATCCCCTTGTACTCTCCTTCAGTGCAGTAACGGATCCAAACCTTTCGCTTACAACCTCTTCCAACGCGACCCCTGACGATCGTGCTCGATCCTCTGCTCGTTTTAACATTTTTGCTCTCCAACTTGCTCCTCCATCTCCAAACATCGGCACATCTCCCTCTTCTTCCTTCATCTCCTCATCTTCTTGGACTATTTTCTTAGATATTGTAGGAGGTGCGTCCGGATTCTTAGGATCATACAGGCCATAGACCATCCCCGTCACAGGCTCCCTCATGCCCGCATCAATCTCCTCCTGAACCTTCTTCTGCTTAGCTTCAGCCTGCAGCTCTGCAGCTGATTTGATTGGCTCCATAGGGTCTTCTTTTGGCTTCATGAAGGGCATGGACATCCATTCATCTCGAGGTAACGCGGTCTGGTGCTTGTTCTCTTCATTTCTTCTTCACTGCTGCTCTCTCTGCGTCTGCTCTTGTGCTTCTTCTTGTGTTTCTTCTCCTTCTTCTTGTCCTTCGGCTTCTTGTCGCATTCCGAGCGGCTCACGAACTTCAGACCTTGGAGCAATGAGCTCATCTTGATGAATGGCTCGATGTAATTGTTATGAAAAATACGATGTGCTGATTGGTTGAAAAGGATGATATACTTTTAAAAATTACAACATGATCAAAGTTGAAGTTGTCATTTTGTAAAAGTTGCCTTTTTGTTGCTTCATTAGGATACTTTTCTGAGTATTTGCAATCCTTCGGATGTACGTCCGAGCTCTACAAACTTATTGTCGGCTATGGCTTCGTCTGGGTCGATGGATACTCGTGATAATTGTACTGAAAGTGACAAGTACGGTGACATTCTGGAAAGTGCTGCTGCTTCTCTGGGTGTGATGGACGGATCATCGTGTGCTGCGAGAATGTCGATTGTCGTGTCGAACCCTCGATTCTGTAGTAGTTTTGATAATCCTAAGATGCCGTAAAATTCACCTTCGGATTCGGAACGAGTTGACGCGTACATATCGTTGCGAAAATGAAGCTTTAGAGGTGGGTTGTGACGCAGATATGCTTGGACCATGAGAGTTGTTCCTGCCAGCCAAAACTTGTGCGTACAATTGAATTGTACTTCTAGGTGAGACGGTGATGAAACTGGAAGTGACGCTATCGTTTCTTCTGACACTGATGTGGACAAAACACCGGATCGTGTTCGAGAAGTCATAGGTGGCTTTTCCAGAGCAGAACGTTTTTGAGCAAGTAGTGTGTAATGACACTCCCATCGACTGCACGAACGTTCTCGTGATTGCAAGTTGTGTGCTTGGTTTATCAAAAACACAAGAGACCACATCCACTTGCGGTTTCGGGGAGATGGTAGTATCAGTGGTGTTCCATTTGCAGATGACACAGTGCTGTTGTTGTCGCCGGTATCATGGCAATCAGTAAGTTCCGAGCGTGGCGATATGATAGGTTTGTTTAGTAGCATAGCCATTTGAGAGACACTTTTTGATGGAGCCCCTGCGCTGGCGCGAAGCAGTTCTAGCTTTATAGCAGTAGCTGACACGCTTTCATATCCTCTTCGTTGTTGTTGGGAGGTGTTTGCGCAGGATTCAAACCCATGTGTCGAAAGTGAGCTTCTTGCTGCTTCATATTAGCCCGCTCAATCATTTGTTCCAACTCTCTATCCATCTCTTCGTCTTCGTCCATTAATGATGCCCTAGATGATGTTGGCTGGGATGAACGACGTGGCATACTGTTTCCTTGATTACCAATAGTATTTTTCCGTTGCATACCCACGTTTTTACTTGAGCTTTCTGCAGGTTCGGCAGTACTTGGCAGTGGTCTATTCACCACTGCGTTAGATGCTCGAAAGCAATCCATCCATTCCGAAGATAAGGCGTCACCGGTTGTGTATGACTCGTCTGGTATGAAAACTCCGTTGAAAATTCGAAGTCGATGTTGTGCTGTAAGTAGTTTAGAATCGACGTAGCGCACGCGCTCTAATCCGATGTTCCCCTTAATATTGAGCATTTCTCCCGTTATTGCCATGCATGCGTAGTAGTCGATCTTGGTCACGTATGAGCTTCGGAATTGCGTCATGCGGATTTTAGTGGACCCAAGCACGACTGAGTGAGTGGGCCCATGCATTTGTGACACAAGTTCTGAAATAGTTCCTGCTGCAGGCACTAGCGCAGATCGCCGAGTCTTTGGTCTTCGCTTTGCTGCTAATACCGTCGGATCCTGCAATGGTGGTTCAGTTGCGCGAATCAACTGCACTCGGACACTATTATCTTCTGCCAGAAACGGAGTGATACCGCTTGTCTCTTTTAACTTTGACTGGAGCGGCGTACGTGGTGCGAAAAATGGGATGGTTCGGATCAAATTCGTGGGTAGCCAGTAGTTCACATCGTTGTTTGAAGGTGAACCCTGATGTCGGGTAGGCTGCGAATACGATGATTTTCGCCAAGAACCTTGCTCCCTGGAAGATTGGGGTTCGGATTGATCGTCATCGCGAGATTCTGCTTCGTCGTCGTCACTCACAGAGCTGGCAATACTATCTCGTCGTCGACGTGCTCCGACGGGTGCTTTCTCACTGGCCTCCATGATGTCGTCCGGGTTAATAGGAATACATTCAGTGTACCCCAACGCATTGATACGCAAGTATAGCCGTGAAGCGCTTGCACGTTGTGTCCTCTTCCTTCCTTCTGCTTCTGCTACTTCGTCTGCAGCTAATTCAGCTCGAGCATTTTCCAATTCAGCATTATACAGCTCGGGAGGAATATCATAGATGGCGTTAATCACTAACACTAACCGACAAAGTGTGAGTTGCGGTGGTATGATGGAAGCGCTCACCGCCGGGTCTAACGTATAACTTCGATCTTGGACTTGACTCAGTCCTTCGGCCGTAGTTTTACTATTAGGTAGTCCAAGTGCTGCTGAGAACTTGGTCTGGATACGTTGCAACTGCTGGTCACGCTCATAGATGGCGTAGCAGAAACTACAGACACTCCACGATTCATACGCTACTGTTGATTCCGGGAGCTCTCTTGCAAAAGCGGCCGAAAGAAATGGTAGAGTTTTCTCGGGAGGAAGTCGAGAGCGTATCCTCAGGAGCATATCATTGATCATTTTCAACGTCATCTTGAATGAAAGCTCACTGCTAGGGTAAGCTGCAAGACAACATTTGCACTGAACGAGCTTGTGAATATTTCGTTGTGAGAGCGGAACAATAGCTCGTCGATGGTAACGATTCCGCAATTTGCTTCGTCGATCCTCGATCTCAAAACTATCATCATCATCTTCATCGAGGATAACCGAGTCTCGATAATTTAAATACGCCATTCGTAACTTGTGTGGCAATGACACTATTCGACCAGGATGTACTTTGTTCTGCACTTGAAAAGCCTTCACCTGAAGGAGCCACCACTCCCCAGAACTATCCTTTACAAAATCGGCCACAAATGTCTGGAGTGCTATCCGCAGCCGCTGCTCAATGTACCGGACAATCTGTGAGTTTGTCAAACACAACCACGATATATGTAAATTTCGGGATCAATCGCAACACGAAAAAGCCAAAGAGACTGCTACGTACGCGCAGATTGAGTTCGGAGACTGTAGCACAACCGCGTTCGGTGAGCTTAACAAAAGTGCAAGCTTTATCAGTTTGTACACTTGTGCAAAGGCGATTGACAAGGGGAATGCTACACCCAGACCCTTCTGTACCGGTGGTAACAATAGTGGACGAGCTAGGTGATCGAGTTAGCCCTGAGCGTGGTGAAATTGCACCCAAAGTTGGCGACGGTGGAGCAATCGGATCTCGAATTGACTCGATGTTACTGATCATCCACGCGTGAGGTGGTTTCCCAGCTTCGTACACAGCCCTTTGAACGAACGCTTTGGATCCATTGCACTGTATAAACTGCTGGAGTGCGAAAGACTTGTGCATTGCCATCACTCCATTCAAAAGAGTTCTAACCTCTCCGAGATTCAGAAGGCGCAATTGGTTTCCTTGGTAAGTGAATGTTGCAGGTCCGTGACCATTTTGGCGATTCGCCGGGGCCATTGTTGCAATCGGTTCTTTATAAACAACAAGGTGCTGTTCGCCTCCAAGTGCGGGAGGTCCCCCTGCAAATTTGTCGAGTACTTGCTTGTCGCTAAACTCTGTTATTCGCTGGACGTATCCCTCTTTGTCCGTGTATATCCACACAGCTCGCCCCGTTTCGCCATACAGAATCGTGTCTGGAATATTCAACTTGAGCTCTAAATTATGTTTTCTTGACGTAAGTCGTGGGTTTGTATGCTGATGTCCATCATTTTCATATATATTAGTCGTGCCTGAAGTGTTATTGTTGTGGCTTCCAAGTCCCTTGGCAGTTCTTGATGAAGCAGCTTCTTTCGCCGCAAGAAATGTGTAGAAATGAACTCCAGGCATGAAACTCGTTGCGTAGGTGAATGCAGTTGCTGGTTCTGTGAATGAAACGACAGCCGCAGTGCTGCGATATCGAGCAATACGGCGATCCACGTGAATATCACCAGTAACTCGAGAATCTTCGCTGTTGGTTCAACAATAAATAATTTCTAAGAACTGGTATGTGAGCTGTAAAATCAGCATAGGAACCTACGAATGTCCGAAAGTTGAGTTTTGTGCCAGTACCGATGAGGTCTTTTCCGCTTGAGACAGTGCTGTTTGAAGCTTTTGGTGCATGAAGCTAGCTCGGGCACTGGTAGGTCGACGGGAATTCTTCCGGTGAGACTGAGGTGCTTCTTCATTATTGGAAAGTGGAGGAGAGGCTCCATCATTGATCAATGTCGACATGAAGCTACTCCTGACGCAACTTACAAAACATCGTCCGTTTACAATTCGTGCAACACGAGACTCCACAGGTAGTTGAAACCGTACAGCTTCAAAAGCATAAGCAAGTACCAACTATTTTTGCGTGAAGGTGGTAGTCGTTTGCTACAATTTCCTGCTTTTCACTTGATGACCCTCAACAGCAATGAGCAACAATGACTTCCAAGCTACAGCAACTCAGTTGCTACATCGACAATCAAATGTGCAACACCATCATCGACAGTATGCCTTTGCAGCCACTATAGCGGTTAGTGCTCGATCTGAAGTTCGATTTGGACGAGGCTAACCCAACGCATTGAGATGGTGTACAGGACCGATTCTTCTCAGATAACTCACTTGATCGACAGAAACGAGTGGTAGAATGTGCGAGGAGAAGACAAGCTCGGGCCCGTGATAGAGCATTACAGCAGGTTTGCTAGCTATTCAAAATGGAAATTCAGTCCCATGTGCAGATCCCTACTAACCTGCAAAATCTACAGGCATATAAAGTAGAGCAGCTTGAAATTGAGTTGGCTGAAGCTGAGCGAGTGAGAATACTGAAAGAAGAACGTGAAGCTTCGCGAATGGAACGGAAACTTCAGCACGTCGCTGCGGCTTACATACAGTACATTTGGCGGCGCTATTGCCAGCTCAAGAAAGAAGCAGCGTATCGACAGACTCGAGCTGAAAGACTTGTAGTAGATTATCTATCATACCGAAGTTGGCGAAGAAAAACCATGCGGCGTCAAGCTTCCTTTCGAATTCAACGACGGTGGCGTGAACATCGAGTGGAAAAGAAGACAAAGTTCGGTCTCGCTGTGTTGGCATCTTGTATAATTCCTTTCATCCGAAAGCGAAGAGTCCGAGCTCAACAAACTGCCACTAAACTTCAGCAATGGTATCGACTACAACATTCTCAAAGACGCGAGAAATCAGCACGGATGATCCAGCGAGCGTGGCGAATATCTGTCTTGAAGACCAAGATCAGATACTATGCACGAACGTTTCGTCACCTGACACATCTAAAGCTTCTTGAACGCTCAGCACGGGTAGTCCAGCGTGTCTTAGGCAAGAACGTTATACAGCGACGACTGTTGTCTCTTCCTCAGTTCGACGAGTATCCAAACATCATGGCAGCGTCGTGGCCACGATTGCGACCAGCAGAAGATCGAGTTCACGAATTCTGGCGACAGGAGAAACAAATGCTTGACGACGCAGTTGCAGAACGCAAAACATTGGAGAAGGAAGAGATAGTGATGCAAAACGACATTGAAAGTCTCCAACGTCGTCTAGCAGAGGCGAAACTGCGACGGAGTGAAGAGAGCGAGCGCTTACGTCGTCATCCAAGTATAGAGGACCATCGAAGACTGAAAGATGAAGAGCTCAAGCAAAAGCGTCTGGAAGAACTGGAAGTTTCCATGCGACGAGCCACTCGCCTGGAACTCGAGCGAGAGCTCGAAACAGCTCGTCGACTCATGTTGCGCACGAAGCGACACAGTCACTTCAATGTAGACGAACGAGTGGAGCTCACTTAAGTACCTATTAAGTATCCTATCTTTCGATTGGCTGAAAAGACATTTTGGCAAATTAGTCATGGGGAAGGAAGAGTTGCTCGATGCCCTCGCGGGATTGCAAGCTGCCGTTGATAGAGAGGGTCTTAGCACGCAGTTCGTAGTGATTCATGAAGGTGAGAAGGTGTTCTATCTTGTCATGTGAAAATAATGCTATATTTCGACATATTCACTGCGTAATGTAGCTTTAAGTGACATTCATCGCAAGCGCTGGAGGTTCCTGGAAGATTCGTGCTCTACAGTGTTGCGTCAAGTCTTTGGAATGGTCTTAAATGTTGAGGATGAAGACATAGGAGATATAAACTGGCAAAAAGAGAACATTTCGACGACAGAGGGGGTGGAATTGTGTCTCCAATTCATCGAACCGTTGATACAAACCACTGTATCAATCGCTGATGCTCTGGATGACGAACAAGAGGCTTCTAGTCAACGGGGAGTATTGGTTGCAGCACTGTTGTACCTCTTTGCTAAAGTGTCTGTGGCCTCGGGGATAAAGGAGTTAAAGAAACGTCTTGTGAGTGACGTAGTACGGTGTGGAGTGGAAATCCAAGTGATCATTGCTACACTTCGATTCCGAGAGGAGCTGGTAGAGTGTCGAAGAGCATTGCTTCCATCGTACGAAAGCGACTCGGAAACGGAATCGGAGTTGGACTCAGATGAGGATGAAGAGATGGAAGGAGATAATGGGGAATTTGGAGTTGAGGATATTCAGTGGATTACGGAGCAAGTCGCAAAGGTGTGGGGATTGACCAAATATCGGTACTTCTTGCAGACGTCAGGACAGGAATATGCTTTTGCTGCATGGTCGTATCACGGCGTTGGAAATTTTATGCATACATTGCTCACTGATGATCAACAAGGAGTCATTGCATTGCCAGTTGTTGTGTCACCATTCTCGTGGTTGTTTCACATTGCTGCGTACGCACACTACATGATTCATTCGGAAGACCACCAGGTATGTTGACTTGATTCCTGAATGTTGAATATGATGTATCTTGACCGGCTGTATGGCGATATACGTTGCTACAGGAGCGTAATCGTGGCCTTGAGTTGCTGCGAGTTGGCGTTACTCTCTGTCCCCAGGGGAAACTTGCGCTTCGAATTGAGAAAGGAAGCGATACATACAGCGAAAAATCGTTGTCGTTCTATGATCAAGCTGCATGTACGTTTATAAGGATAGTGTGATTTGCAATAAGTCTGCTATAGTTGATGAATTTCCTTATTTATTTGTAGCGTTTCGCGAGCGAGACTGGATATCTCCTTTGATTCAAGTTATTACCAATGCGATGGTTTCGTTCTCTGAAGCGAGTGATCGCTCTTCAACACTAGCAGTCCTGAAGGAACTGGTTTCCAAACTTGTATGCGATGATCGGTGCGCAAAGCAAACAGTGTAGTACAATCCACCATTCATTGCTTACGCTGAATGCTATCTGTCAGATTTTGGCTGCTGCGGGGTTTGATCATGAAGTGCCCATACGGCAATGTTGCAGCTGTACTGGTTGATTTTGTTCGAGGTGATGCAGTAAAGGTGTGGTCTGCCTCCGAGATGTCTCAACAATCACGTGCGTATGCATTACCGCTTCGGTAATATCCACGAAGGCTAACTTCTTATATTTGTCGGCACGATCAGCATTCAAGTCGAGAGCGATATGTTTGTTGCTGCAGGATATGTTGAGCCAAGCAGCAGAACGCGACCTTGTTTTGCATGCTGATCTGATTGCAAGTTGTTTAAGCCTGCTTCGATTTTTGTATATCCGCGATAAGGTTGGTTGGTGGTTGAGGTCTTGCTGCTGAGATAACTTGTAACTTTGATTTTCTCGTGATACAGGACAACGCAACAGGTGTTCGTACCAAAACTACCGCTTGTGGTATCTGGGAAGTGCTGGTGCGGATCAGCAAAAGACTCCATGTGAAGATTGAAGAATCGACGTCAAACCGCAGCAATGAGGCTAGGTCTTCTCTATTGACAACGACTTCACGCATCTTTTGATCTTAGAAGCATCTCTCGGCTCAACGATGGAGCTCTGCAACTGAACCCGATGCTACTTACAAATAGGAATCGTGCGCTGTTTTATCCTGCGAAATGAGAGGGGACAGGCTGGTGAGTTTGGTAGACCTGGACGACCTTGTCATAAGTTCTTTATGTTGCAGAGAGACATGCCTATCCGAGAGACCAAATGGTTCTAGCAATTCGGTCACTTTTTGCTGCAGTGCTTCATCTCGTATCAGCACTGGAATGAGGTTGTTCGTCTGTTTCAAGTCAATCGTGGAGCGATGAGTACGATCTACTTTGAAATATATGCGGCACTTTGGTAAATCAGCTTACCAATAAATCATGGGCAGTTTCCACAGCAAACAATTGAAAACTGCCGGTGTGTTGATCAGCAATCGACTTAGCTCGAGAGACTCTGGCTGCAATCAGCTGCTTCAACGCCTCAGGTTTCCCATCGGCTTGAAGTCTCAACAGCGATTGCAAAAATCCTAGATATGCATCGGTTGTGGTTGAGTCCTCGACGCCATCGCTAACCAAAAATGCTGCTTTAAACAGTAGTTCAGATGCCGATATCGACAGATCTGGGAGAGGAAGTCCCAGAACCTCTGTTTCGAGCTTTGACTTCACTTTAAGTAACGCGCTAAGCTCTGGTGATTTAGTGTGTGAAACTGATGGTTCAATGGCTACTTCGCCATCCTTCAAATATGCTGAAGATGGAGAATTACCACGTTCTCGAATTTTAAGAAATCGCTCAAAATTCGCACTGACGCGAGCTTCTCTGATGATATTGCGCTTGCTAATGTGAGAGCGTTGCGCATGAATCTCTTCGATGACACTGTAAATACTTTTAGCGAGAGGACCTGGGATGTTCCACGATACCAATTCGCCAATACCTCGAATGTTGTACAGAATATCGTACGCGGTGTAACACCTATTCTCAATCAGAGTGTGAAGGAATGGTTTCACGGCTTCCATGGCTTGTTGCTCGCTCCTTATCTGGTATTGTATTATTGAAATGGTGAGCTCAGGTTGTTAGAAAACAGAAAAAACTGGTGGTCTATCGTACAGGTAGTACCTTTAAAAGTGGAGATTCAGTAGACAAGTACGACTGAAACAGCTTCGAATTGCGGCCATCAGAGGATACAAATTTTCCCTTTTCACCCCGACTTCCTGGATCGTAGCATCTCAGCGCAGCTACGAGCAACAGTCGAGCAATTGGGGCATTCAATCCACCCGGAATGCTATCCAGTAGATTTTCAGTGATAAACAGGTTCGGGTGGTTTTTAGCTCCAGTCTTCTTTGACAATGTCTTACGATTAGTCTTTGCATCTGGGATGGAGATGACAGGGATTTTGTCCAAATTTCGAGTTTCTCGCAGTACCCTTTCTGATGTCCACGGGTTCGTCATGAGTGGAGAACGTTTTTTAAGTGTCATCAAGACCAAGTCTGAGTCGGCAATGTCTTTTCGTTGTGCTTGAAGACCTCGCCTGTGTAAACAACACTTAACTTTAGCCAACTCTTACAGAGACCAGAGTGACAGACTTACATAACAGCGATCACTTCGTCAAGTGAAAATCCCTTTGCCATCGCTTGCCGAATGACGATTGAAGGGAAATCAGCAGGAAACAGGTCATCCTTTCTTTTGTTGGGGCTTAACGCCACCAAATCCTCAACAAGAGCGGATTGTAACATCGCTTGGGGTACGGAACTTCCACTTGAGTTTCCATGTTCACTGCTGTAAGTATTAGAAACTTGGTCAATTCCGCTTACGAGTGGATTTTGTAAGGCTGAAGCAGTAAACCATTCCTAGATTCGACCACCATGAGTATACTTTCTCAATTACTACAAAGAGCGTGAAAAACATTACCTGCATCATCTGATCCTCGTCGAGCTTACGCTGTCGAAGTACAGTTGACATAAATGTCGTTGCATTAGTGTCCTCCTCCTCAAGTTTGTGCTTGAAGCGTCGATAATCAGCATCGATCTCTAAGACAAATCCCCAGAAATCTCCGGATACGATGAACTGGTCGACAAGATCCCCAACACGGGCAGTAAGCGACCTTCTTATCTTGATACGCTTCAAGTAAACTCGATCGCGAAATCCTCGGTATATCCGCTGTATGAGGATGGCACTAGCCTGTGTAGAAGAAACCTCCCATTAGATAAAAACTAACAAGGAGGTGGTTTGCATCTTACCAATGTCTCTCGAAGTATGTGGGTTTTTGATTTATGAGTTTCATCCTTCCATGTTGTGAGTGCATTGTGCAGCACAAAGCGGTCAAATATCCTGGAGAATGTTTCGAAAGACTTTTGTGTTCGTGTTGCAATGGCAGGATCTGCTTTCTTGGTAGATAGTATGTTATTTACGTGTTTTTCCTTGATTATTTTCGCGGAAAAGCGTTGTATCACGCTTGCTGCTGTAGTTTTTGCTTCATCGCACCGTAGTTGGAAAAGAAACAATTTGTGTTTTTTGGCAGTGAACATGCGCCACGTAGCTTGAATCTCAAGGACTGCAGCCAGCTGTGCATCATCTTGAAACATCTTCAAAACTCTCTTCCATCTGTGAAAGCGGAGGAAAGCTCGAACTGATGCTTGAAGTTTTCTCGTCGCAAAGTCCCGCACATATTCTCGGATAATCTGTCATGCGCATCACAAAGTTGTGTTACATTCAATTCTTAATACAGATCATGGCATACCTTGATGTTTCTCTGCTCTGCAACAATTGTAGTATTGGTTTTTTCCAGTCTTGCTTTTAGGTCTGGAAGGAGTGTTTCAGCGTCGATCAACTGCTTGGAAAAAGCGTCAAAAGCATCCGAGTCAACACGCTGATGTTCTTTTGTCGTTCTCCGTGTCGTCTGTGCGTCCATCCTAGCTCGCCGCAACACAATCAAAGAGCCAAAACTTAAATCATCTCATTAAACCAATCGCACAGATTAGGACAGCGCATTTACTTCATTTCCTCCAGGTTCTTGACCGCTTCTTGTGTCTTTTTCATATCATGAGAATACTTTGTTCGCAACTTTTTTTGTGTATCAATCGTAGCAAGTGAAACTGCACGCGTTTGTATCATAGCGAGTCGCATTTGATGCAGCTTGTTGTACATAGGAGTCTTCTCGTCCACACTACGAGTGAGTTTGTCGATGTACACAGTCAGTATTTTAACACACTATTATTTGAAAGATTGTTCGGATCATCAATATACCTACTTCCAATCGGGTTTTCGCATCCGAAAAACACAGTTTTCACGTAACACCACTTGATCAAACGCCAAGTTTGCGAAGTATTCTGCACTCTTTAGGCATCGTCGTGGGCCAGATAATTTCACTTTTGGTCGAGTTCGTTCCCGTATATTGAGTCGACAATTTACACAAACACCACAAGCAAATATTTCGGTAGATGCAGTCCGCTTGCCCATTTCACACGTACAGGGTCGGCCAACATGACATCCACAGGCACGCATGGTCTCATTTTCTTCTTCAGCGCGCATCATTGTTTTTATATTGCTGACAGCTACACAAGTTTGTCCTGACTAAATTTATCATAGCATACTAGTAGTACAGGAGCGGTAGTTCGAGTAGGACATTTTTCACCCCCACAAAAGACGTCAATGTCGCCTATCCGAGTACTAAAGTCTGGAGAATCAACCAGCTATCGCCTAGCAACCCGAGGGCACTAAACGACACTAAATCTTACGGTCTTTGTCTACAGAATGCCGGATGTCGATCTTGCTCCAGGAAATGAGGTAGTGTCAGGAGCAGGGTGTTCTTGGATGCATTCTGGTCACGATTCACAGTCATACCAAAACAGCCATTGTGTCGACAATGGAGTACAATGCAAATCTTGACGTTGCACTTGCATGCAGCGAACTGTTACGTCAGCTCTCAATGGCAGTATGCATGCAGTTTACTGGTGCGAAACTCTGGACTAAAGTCGACTGTGCAGTAGTGCTTCAACTCCTTTTTCAACTACTTGACCAGGCAGGTCGGTCTTCTTTTTACGCTTGCTACTCATGGTAAGCAGCCCTTAAGACCTCAGACTACAATATACACAGATATCGATATGTTAGACCTTGAGGTTGTTTGTATAATATACCAACATATTATGGACTGTCACAACTTCTGTCAAAGTAGGTAGTGCTGGTAAATTCAAGAATGAAGAGATCGAAGGCTTGAGCTGCGTGGTTAGTTGCTATCTCCTACAAAAGTAAAATATTGGATGATGTTCTCTTTGGTGCTCGTGTTAAACAAGATCAAGATGGCGACATTGAATAGCATGTTCCTGTTTCGTCATGCAACACTTGCAATTTCACACCTAGTTCTCGGTTCTCATCGATGAGATGTCGTACTTGACATCTCGGCTTAAAAAGTCATGAGTTGTCGGTGATTCGAGCGTCAGCAGCAGCAATGCAAAAGCTTAAAGTTGCTAGTAGCAACTACCTCAGAGCCGCCCATAGCGAAGCATCCAACAATTTCGCATTATTGGTAAGTGAGACCATGGTGAATTGTCAGTAGCAACGCTGTCGCTAGGCGACGAAGGTGTCCAAGTGGACGAGAAGCTGGATGCGGTGCGCCAGAGTGTTATCGCAGGTGATGTGGAGCAATTCCTGACATTCATACATTCGGTTTAAATACAGATAGACAAGTTTTCCTGCAGATAAACTGATCGGATTAGTGGAGAGCTCTCGCTATGAAAGAATAATACCGCGTAAGCCTTTGATCTAAAACACAAAAACAGATAGACTTTGATGCATTTTTTAAACATGTGAACTGATGTACTCATAACTTCTGAGAACTGTTCACTACGCTAGATGACATTGTAATCCGCTTAGCTAACATTGAGACGAGCGTGCAGAGTAAGCTGACCACCTTCAGACGACCGCGGAATCCACATCAGCAGCGAACCACCACCTGTACCGGGCAAACCAAGAAGACCCGGACGCCAACGATCCAAGTACAATGTTTTGTCCTGCAATTCCTCGACTGTCGAAGTCCAGGTGACGTTCCCATTTGCAGGCACCTTAACTTCCTTGATTTTGTCACCACCAGATTTGATAACGACAGACACATCATACTTGTCGACACTCTCGAAGTAAACCGTGACAGAGCCGTCACCCTTCTTCTTCCACACACCGTAACTTCCAAGGAATGCCTGGTCGACGGTGTTCAGGCCCAGAGCGTCGTACAGAGTACCATCATCAATCTCACCAAGGTATTCAGTGGGGCCACAGATAGGCTGGACAAACTCGGAAGCCATCCAGGCAATACCCGTAGGGTCAAACACGGACAGAATGAAGAGACCCAAGTTTGCGTACTCGAGGGTCTTCTCCTTCTTAGTCACTGACTTACCCATGTCCGTGGTACCGTCTTCAATGAGCTGGTCAATAATAACACCGAGAGTCTTGCGGAGCAAGTTGCGCGTCTTATATGAAGAAGCACCCGTCTTGTTTGTCCAGATCTGACCCATGCAGTGGTTGGTAACAGTTGGGATATCCTCAGTAATAATGGTCGACTTGCTCACTTCGACGCGCACATCGTTCTCGGCTGCGTTCGGGGTGTTGTTGCGAATCTCATAGACCTTGCCCATGACACGGTTTGTAAGGGTCTTTATTTCGTATCCGCATGTGCCATTCTTCGAGTTCAAGAAAGTCTCAAGCTCAATAGTGTCACCATTCAGAGCAGTAGTATTAAGAGCTCCAGATTCACGCAGCATGAGCATGACATTATCCGACGATGCGAAAAGGGCTTCACCAACCATGACAGCCATCATGACAAGTGCAGACACGACAGCCAAAATGGTAGCCGAAAACTGAAGCTTAGGCGGGATCTTAATTCCCAAGCACGAGCAAATAGCCAACGGCAGATCAAGAATGGCAATTTGCAGCTGGAAAGCCTTGTCCATGAGCTTCTCTGTGTCAGTCTGCGGAATCGTGGTCTGCTTGTAACGCAGGTAGTAAATGATCGACTTGATAGCATTCACGACGTTAATAGCGCACGTAAGAGCAAAGTTAGCGGCCTTGTAGGCTGCCACAAGAGTACCGAACACACCCATTGTAGCGGCGTTCAATGCCACAGCAACCACAGAGGCGACCTTGGAGATAATTTCCTGTGTGCAATCACTGTTCTGAGGGATGCACTCCATCAAACAGTCAACGGGGTAGTTAAGTGGGCACTGTGTGACACATTTGTCGTCGTCCTTGTTAAAACCCGACGGACAAACACCCTTGCTGCTGACATCGAATTTCTTCTGGTAGCAAGCATTATCCGAGGCTGTTTCGAGAGGACCCACCCAGTTACGAATTGTAGTCTTGTAGTTGTAGATATCCTCAGAACCAGCAGAGCTGATAGCCATTACATCCGTGACAGTCAAATCCGTTGCTGAAGTCTTGGTAAAAATGCCACCAATACAGAAAATACCCGAACTACTAGCACGACCGTGGAATCCAGCAAGCTGGTAACCCTTAGGTGGAGTAATGACGGCAGTGTTAGCAGTCTTTGTTCCCGTAGCAATCGTCTTCTTACCGCTGGTTGTCATCTTGAGGTAGAAGATGCAGGTCTTGCCCTTGTTCTTGTCCCAATGCACTTCGACACTATCGATAGTATCACCCATTTGGGGTTCAATGAATCCCTCAGTTCCGCCCTTGCCACCGTGAACCAAGTTACCAACAGCTTCCTGAGTCATGACCATCAGACCAACTTGGTCCACACGCTCCTGACCACGAACAGTAATATTAAGGATCATTTGTCCGAACTTGATGTTTTTAATGTCGGAGAAGGCATCACCGTGTTCCTTGCCACCGTAGACTTCACCAAGGATAATGTCATCGTCTTCAATAGTGTTGTTCATAGGTTGAGTCGGATCACCTCCAAACAGGTCGAGACCACTGCTGCCAGAACCGAACATACTTCCGTATTCCTTCAAGAAATCTTCAAAACTGAGCATACTGCCAGAGCCTTTAGTCAGTGATCCACCAAGCAATGCAGCCAGACCACCATCACCACTTCCAGAGGCACCCGAAGTGCCCAGAAGGGCCGACAAGTCATCTTCACTTCCAGAACCGGCGGAACTACCAAGTAAAGCAGACAAATCTTCGCTACCTGAAGTAGCCAGAAGAGCGGACAAATCTTCGCTACCCGACATAGCAGAACCCGTAAGTAAGTCATCCAGTGAACCCGAAGCATCTTCAGACGCGGAAGCCGCAGCCACAACAGGCTTCTTGGTCCTCTTAGCTTTAGGCTTCCTTGTAGCAGGCGTAGTTGCCTCACTTCCGGAAGCATCATCAGACGCGGACTCGGAATCCGCAGCAACAACAGGCTTCTTGGTTCTCTTAGCTCTAGGTTTTCTTGTAGCGGGTGTAGTTGCTTCACTCCCCGAAGCACTATCCTCGCTTCCAGATGCAGCGGCTACGACCGGTTTCTTGGTCCTTCTAGTAGGTTTCTTAGTCGTGGGCGTCGCGTCACTACCGGATGCACTCTCCGAAGCGGAATCGGAAGTTGTAGCAACAACCGGTTTCTTGGTCTTTTTCTTCTTGGGTGCTGGCGTTGCATCACTACCAGCACCTGCTGTGCTTCCATCACCCGATCCGTCAGAATCTGTGAAGTCTCCCAACGTACTACCGAACTTGGACATAAAACTACTAGTTGACGGCCTTGTGAAGGACGTTCCTGGAATTGGTGTGGTAGTCGCCAAATCACCTTCAGATGCCGGGGCGTCAGCAGCCGGTGCCGGTGCCGGAGCTTTTTCTTTATCATCATTACCTGTCATCCAGCTCCAGAAACCACGTTCCTCCTGGTCCCGAATTTTGACATCGTCGGAATCCGAGATATCGGCCGGAGCCACAGTACCAGGCTGATCCTTTGACGTGAGTTTCGTATTTTGGAAGTTTTCGCTAACTTCCAGACCATTAACTGAAATGCTACCTTGCAGTACCTGCAATAGCAGTGTGGCCTGAATGACCAACTTCACCGCTCGAAGCACCATATTTACACTTTCAGTCTCCAATGCAGTTGGAAAGTAGCAAACTGGCTTGCGTCGAAGTCGGAAAAATGCCGAATGGCAAATCTCATGCTGGTAGGAATTGCCCAGATACGGGTCCGGCATACTAAATGCCTATTGTATTCGCAGATGCCAGTACAACATACGTACGGCAAAGAGCCCGCGACGTAATGATAGGATAGAAAACTGGGCTTTGGGGAGGATTCTATTCAGGATGGGATCTGCTAGGTTTCGTGGTTGACCATCGGACTGACCTCTTGTTGCTGCTTTACGATCAGAGTCTCGCTCTTCTTGTCAACCATTCCCAACCACCAGCTGGAGTGACGGCGCCCTTGGTCACTTGAAAGCACTGACAGGCCAATTCAACTCCCTCACAACGAGATGTTAGCGAGCACATAGTGAAGTGACGTCGCTTCGGCACTCTGATCTGCGAGAGGCAGATAGACAGTAAGATCCTACTTCATGTAGGAAGCAAGGATCGACGTAAGTGAAGTAACTACACTCCACTGTAGGACTCCGATACATGTACAAATGTTTTGGTGTTCTCATACACTGTAGGACCTCAATTTACAATTTGAGGGGACTTCTCATCCCAACGTGGACATCCTAGCCAAAGTTTGATAACCTTTCGCCAAACGTAAAGCGTTCGCGCTAGACGCTTCAAAGTCAAAGGCAATTTTATCCAAACAGCCATAGTATATCTTGTCGTAAGGATTCCCACCCTCAAGCCCTTTCGTCGCCCCTTGTCCATCTGCGTGAGCTGTGTTGAGTTCAAGACAATGATACTTTTGCACTACCAGCAGTCCACGTTTTGCAACTGAACTAAGTCGATGGTCGACGGTCGACTCGACCCACCATGCTGAAGCAATTGTAAGAGAAGAATGATCATGACCGTAGACCAGGTTCATCAGGACTTGATGCTGCCTCATTAGTTTGCTACCTGTATTTGCTCAATCCACTTGCAGTGTTCACGATCGCAGTTTGCAAGACGAGAACTGCTACATTGGTGAATATGACACGTTAATGTCACCGCTTACGCCACAATATGAGGCCCACATTAATGCATTGTTACCAAGGCCACCTTGAAGGCGTTCATCGACAAGAATGTCGTCGAGATTCCAAACTACCAAGAGAGACGCGGTCAACAAACACAGCGATCATGCGATGTCATGTATATTTGAAATCCTTGGCTGTGTTGGCCGCAAACCTCTACGGTACGTTCTTACATGTACAGCACCCTCCAAATTGGAGTCCAATTGTACATGTACTTCTACATGCACAATCTGGATAGATAGATTGCAACCACTGTCCACCTCGATCGTCATAACACGTACCGGTACATGTATGTACATGTATATGGTACGGTGTCTATTCCGGTAGCTTTCAAATCGCGCAATCGGGTTGTTCACAAGATGAACTCTCATTGCTCCTGCTTCGAGCTGACGATTGTGGGGGGGGCTTTGTGTTGTGATTGCAGTACTGTGCTGTTCTCCGGCAAGTACCGTACAGTACTTTATTAAAGGGGTACATTATGTACATTGCCTTCTCATCTTGCCAATCTTCCGATTTGTTCGCCATACGCTCCGAAAGCATGCGGCTCTTCCGAGAATTGGACCGAGATCAATCGTAAGGTCCAAACAAGATTGTACCGTACCAGTAAACATTGGGGGGCATGTGCCATGTACATACAATTGCTACGATCTTGCAACATCCAGCATATGAGAACGATGTCCCATGTGCCCTCTAAACACCTGGTGGCGTCGTTAACATCGAATCCGCACTTCTACAAAAAAAGCAAAATCAAATGTCGATGAGTTCTGCGTTACGGATGATACGGTAGACAGTCGTTGGCAAATTCGTATTTCGCTCGATAAGAAAGATTGAACACCATCAAAGCAGGACGAACGCCTTCGCCAATCTATAGTGTGTTAATCAAGGTCAGCCCAACGTAGTGCTGCTAACAGGTTCGAACAGCGCCAACGTCTGCTGTAGGTTGAAAGACTCATGTTGCTATTGTTTGGAACTTTGTGATCGTGATCACTAAACAATGTTCCACGAAACCTAAAATTTAACATTATAATAGAAAATACAGTACAGTACAGTATTAAGCTAGTGCCTACGAAATACGCGGCATGGTCTGAGGTATTAGCCACTCTTCTTCTTGGTTAAAGGTGTGGTTTGTGGAGCTTACTTATCCTGTGCTGTGTGGTAGATTGTCTTTCCTGTGGAAAGGGTACAAGCTTGAAAGCAGACTCGGTAGTATTGGTTTCTGCGTGCTACTGGTTTCTTTGATAGTGCTATCTCAAGGACTCATCGTGTATGGAGCCCACTTAATATCGCGGGTTCGTTCAAATTTAACAAACGGTGTTAATACGTTCACAGTAATGTTGACAAAGTTGCGATGCCCTGTTATTGCAGGGAGCAGTCCAGGAATGTTTTACAGGCTTTCAGGAGTGCTCACGGCGATGAAGGTTTGTATGGTGAAAAACATATCCTGGGCCGTGAGAATAAGTCTGACTGGAAATGCTTGATCAGGTGATTTTAAATGTCAATTCGCTAACCTTCACGAAGCTATACAGCTTCAAAGTACCTACGAAATACGCGGCGTGGCTTGAACTATTTGTCACGTATCTTCTCGTCCCAAAGTTACCACTGCTGGCCCAAGCCGCTGGTCGCTTGAGAACAAGAGGTGCAGGAGTGCCACACAGAAGAGCTGTAGCTTCAAGACCACTTGGTATTATGTGAACTATGCTTGGCGGAAGTCCTCTCACCAGAATACGATCGAATCGACTTCCGTCTGAGTCGAAATACCCGATTATATTGTATTCTTCAAATACCTTTCCAATGGGAGGCGAAGTTTGAGATTTTAGAGGATAATGATGGCGATGACATAAGAGCGGTATTATTTTAATATATTTGCGTGCCTCAGCAGAACACAAGGCAACCGAGCGCAGCGAGAAGGCCAAACCATTCACCCTAATCAACCGGATTGCTGTTCACCATCAATCCACGGTCCGGGTGTGAAAATAACGCTTCAGTTTGGCAAACCTTAGCGCAAACGCACATCGAGATATAGATGTGGAAATGGTCGATGGGGATCATACAGCGACGTCAGTAGGGCTATTGTCGCGTAGCGAATATGCTGGGGAAACGTGGTATACGCGGTGTCTCGATGGCGGGCAGAAGTAATGTGTAGCTTCGAGCGTTCTCGGACATCAAGGCTGATCAATTCAGAGAAAATCGGTGACAACAATATATGGGTGCTCTATTCCTTTATTGTTATGCACCTATTACACAGGCGTCACATTGGTTATCGACTCAAATGAGCACGAATATCAACGCTTCCGACCTCTTCATGCACCGCTTGTAGGAAGCCAAATCAAGTCCATTTGTCAAGCGTTTCATGTAGGGATGTTTTGGGCTGCGATTGGAAGGGCATTCGGAATGCCAAACCATAAATAGAACGCGTTCGGAATGCGGCTGAAAACAATGAGATCGGCACTTTCGTGCACGGAGCGTCTCGTGCTCGTGGAAAGCCTGTTCGAGCCTACATACCTCGACCGAAGGCTTCACACAGTAGCTAAATAACTAAACACACGGACTGAAAGTATAATCGAATAAATTAAGGCAAAATTAGCCTCTTGGGACGCATAGATCACCGTCACGGTGGTGGAAAATGCGTTCATTCTTGCGAGTAAGGATAGTCATAGCTCGTATCAACGTAGTTGTCAGCGTTGGCCTCAGTATCTCCGTCCCGGTCCCCATCGGATTCTTCTTCATCGTCGCTCGAGCTCGAACTAGCATCGTTCTCGTCCGATATCGCCAATGGTTCTCCTTCATCATCGCTGTTGTTGCCACCTTCCTTCCTTTTTAACGTCACCCCACCAAATACAACTTCCGGAATGGATGTGTTATCCTCGCAGTTGGAGTACTTGAACACGAGTTTGCGAACCTTTTCGCCTACGAGCTGGCGAGATGGGACCGTAAGGCCAGCACACCCAAGCAGCGCTAAACGTTTGAACGTGGGATGGTCGACAATTCGAAATGCACTTCCAGTGCAGTACACGAAATCTGCCACAGCCCGGCTGAAATCCTCTTGAGAGGGCAAGGGATTTTCATCCGACCCAGTTGTAGACACTGAGTCAACGCTGCTACGGCGAGACTTCCGGTTTTCTTTGTCTTGCGAGATTCGAACCCATTGGTCCCTCTCGCTTGATGTCCAGCTCACGCACTCTTGTAGTATATGACGGCGAAGCTTGTGTGGTTTCGGGTTCATGATCTCTTCAGGGCAGCGCTTGCAACTAGCTTTCTCCAGCTGCGCCTTGTTCTTCGTTGTGTCATACTGGAAATTACTCCACACATCACCTGGTGGCCTTCCACCCATAGCGCTGCATGGCATAACAACGTTAGCTTTTAGTAGAGGCGCCACTTACTACCATATCGATGACGGACGACCTCGTAACCTCTTGCAGGCGGCAACAGGTGCAAGTTGCAGGTTTAAATTTGAGCGCGAACTTGAAGTGAAGAATGCGCGGGAACCCCAAATTTAAGAAAATAAATGTCTAAATTACTGAAAAGAGACACAGGCGGTCATTTCGTCGACCGAAGGGCATTTAAATTGAGTTTAAACCAATTGGAATGGTTTGGCAGACGAAACGCAAGCTTGCACTGTTCTCCGTTGGCTTTGATGAAGTTGCACATCGTTGTTGCTATATTACTTGTTATATTACTAAGGTTTTTTTTTATATTCGCTTAAGATCATAATTTTTTTACGGCGGTGGTTTCGCTGATGGATTCATGACTGTTTTTGTCCAATCAGATCATGAATTCATGGTAGTTTATAAATTGTCGCAGCAGAATTGCATGAATTCACGGTGGTTTCAGACTGCAGTTGAACTGCATGAATCGATGGCACTGCTTTTTTCTATCGAAGGCTACGGATGACTAGATTCATCACGGTACGTAGATCGACAACGGCGATTGCATTTACACCATTTGGGAGAGCTTCGTTCGCGGGGATCGACAAGATTCGGTGCATGTCGAAGGTGACATTGACAGCAGCTCCAGCAGCTGCGTGTCGAAATGTTCCCCTCGCTGTTGGTCTAATGGTTGGGTGTGGCCGGGTCGTACTGTCATAGAGCGCATATCGAATCTGAGTACCAGGGGCACTGATTTTCAATAGCAGCACATACTGGACCCCAGTATAACCGCACCACCATCTGGCAGCTTCCACCAGACTTGCCCACGTCTGAGATCTTCCAACCTCCACTGCGAGCGTCACCCAATCTTCAATGGTACGAGGTGCAATTGCTGGTGTTTGGTTGGGTGTAGATCCCATTGGTCCAAAAGTCGCATCAGCCTCCTTATTCGGGTTGGCAGCTCTTCTCGCTGTCATTGAGCCACGTTTTCCAACCTCGTGTCCATTTCCCGTCGCAGCCAGGAACTCGGACTCGAAATTTCGGGCTGTGCTCTCATGCACTGTCGTCGGAAGCTCAACAATCACGAGCCGCCTATCATCAAGGGCGAGAAATCGAAGTGGAATCCGCAGCCCTTCGCCGTCTCCAACATACTCATTGAAAGCAGCAATGGAGACTCCCTCACACACGACGTACGGATCGATTTCATCGTCATCGTTGTCGAAATAGCTCGCAACCGCATCAAGCTCCAGCGCATCGATGGCGACGCGAATATCATCGGCGGTCTTCAAAGTCGTCATGCTTGCAGCAGCGGTTGATGTTGGCCGTACCTCGTATATTGCTCTGGAAGAACAAAACGAATCCCCGTCGCACTCATTTTCTCTTTCTCGAAGTGGGAAAGGAAAGCGAAGAGAAAACCGGAGAAAACCGGTTTTCTTCATCCGCTCATTGTCCGCTCAAGCTATGCATAAAAAGGCATCCAGAGTACCCCTAGACACCCTCAGCGACAGCGATGATGTACTACAGTGCCCACGAAATACGCAGCATGGTCTGAGCTATTAGCCACCTTTCTTCTCGGTTAAAGGTGTGATTTGTGGAGCTTACTTATCCTGTGCTCTGTGGTAGATTGTCTTTCCTGTGGAAAGGGTACAAGCTTGAAAGCAGACTCGGTAGTATTGGTTTCTGCGTGCTACTGGTTTCTTTGATAGTGCTATCTCAAGGACTCATCGTGTATGGAGCCCACTTAATATCGCGGGTTCGTTCAAATTTATCAAACGGTGTTCATACGTTCACAGTAATGTTGACAAAGTTGCGATGCTACGTTATTGCAGGGAGCAGTCCAGGAATGTTTTACAGGCTTTCAGGAGTGCTCACGGCGATGAAGGTTTGTATGGTGAAAAACATATCCTGGGCCGTGAGAATAAGTCTGACTGGAAATGCTTGATCAGGTGATTTTAAATGTCAATTCGCTAACCTTCACGAAGCTATACAGCTTCAAAGTACCTACGAAATACGCGGCGTGGCTTGAACTATTTGTCACGTATCTTCTCGTCCCAAAGTTACCATTGCTGGCCCAAGCCGCTGGTCGCTAGAGAACAAGAGGTGCAGGAGTGCCACACAGAAGAGCTGTAGCTTCAAGACCACTTGGTATTATGTGAACTATGCTTGGCGGAAGTCCTCTCACCAGAATACGATCGAATCGACTTCCGTCTGAGTCGAAATACCCGATTATATTGTATTCTTCTGAAGAATCTTCACATTCCTTTGCCGATTTTCCAATGAGAGGCGAAGTTTGAGATTTTAGTGGATAATGATGGCGATGACATAAGAGCGGTAATATTTTAATATATTTGCGTGCCTCAGCAGAACACAAGGCAACCGAGCGCAGCGAGAAGGCCAAACCATTCACCCTAATCAACCGGATTGCTGTTCACCATCAATCCACGGTCCGGGTGTGAAAATAACGCTTCAGTTTGGCAAACCTTAGCGCAAACGCACATCGAGATATAGATGTGGAAATGGTCGATGGGGATCATACAGCGACGTCAGTAGGGCTATTGTCGCGTAGCGAATATGCTGGGGAAACGTGGTATACGCGGTGTTTCGATGGCGGGCAGAAGTAATGTGTAGCTTCGAGCGTTCTCGGACATCAAGGCTGATCAATTCAGAGAAAATCAGTGACAGCAATATAAAGGTGCTCTGTTCCTTTATTGTTATGCACCTATTACACAGGCGTCACATTGGTTATCGACTCAAATGAACACGAATATCAACGCTTCCGACCTCTTCATGCACCGCTTGTAGGAAGCCAAATCAAGTCCATTTGTCAAGGTATTGTAATCACGAAGAAAATATTTCGTAGTGGCCAAGATTGGTGGAGTGCGGATGCATAACTTTAGAAACGAAATGTTTTCTGAAAATATGCTGGATCAAGAGTTGTGTAGCAATGGAAATGAGTGCAGGCGGACGTGGTGATGGTGCGTTCAATGAATTGGTTGCAATACTCCTGCGTAACGAAGACGGCGAAAAGCATGCGTCCGATGTAGAGATGGATATGCGTCGATTACTGATGTTGGCGCGTGATACTCACCTGCGAGAACAATTTGTCCAAGTGCAGGGTGTGCGTCGGGTCACCATCATCGCGAAAGCTGCTACCAATATTGCAACACAACGCCTTTGCGCTGGGTATCAGAATTTTGTATAATGTGGTTGGCAGCAGTTAACGTGCTATGGCATGTGGTGTTGGCAGAATTCTAGGGAATCTTGCCCACTCGGAACGAGGACGACTCAGTGCGAGTTCCTGTGTCAGGTTCGGTTTCTGTTTAAAAAAATGTTTTGCGTCTAACGAAGGTTTGATGTATGTAGGTGGCATTGTGTTTCGCATCGACATCAATGCCCACTCTCAATGCTTGTGGAGAATACCAACAGTAATGATAACGATTTAGCTCGAATTAGTGCGGCCGCGCTGTTAGTTTTCTCCATGCAAAATCATTGTCAGCGGCATTTGGATACGCTTTCAAGTATCCCTGTGCTACTGAAATTGCTCGACGTCAAGCAGGATGACGGAGCTGCCACGGATGTCGCGATCTATGCTGCAGCTACTCTCTGGAATATGTGTAAGGCCCCTGCCTTGCTGCTGAAGCTTGAGGTACGTCGTTGAGTTTTGATATCTTGAGCAGACTTGAGCTGACGGACTCGAGTCCATGTGACGTGGCCACAGGACAGACAATTTACGGCATCTTGAAGGACCAACTTACCCGGAAGCTTAGCAACCTACTCATCACGCCACTTGAACCGTTCCAGCTCTTCCTGACTCCCACAGGAGAGCGAGGTATGCCAGTCCTCCTCGACTTTGACGGTGACAACTTAAATGTCTTGGTCACAGCTTCCATAACCACACAGCTGCAGGTCGTTTTCAGTGTTCAAAGCTACGTTGGCCGCGTTCGCTCCCTCACTGATCAGTTTCGACCCAACACACCCCCAGCTTCTGCTGTGGTGGCAAGAAGCAGAATTCAAGGCGGTCAAGCTGAGATACAGGCTGGAACGAGTACTGCTCACTACGATGAAAGTGGATTATTGGCGTCGCGGACTTGTGCTGTCTGCGCAAAACTCATTCCTGTAAAATTGTCCAAACGAAAACGATCCCGTCCATCGTTGCAGTGCTCAAGAGATGGTTGTGCTCAAACATATCACCTTTCATGCAGTCGCTGGGCAAATTTATCCGAAGAAGCTATCGCTGGTATCACTACTGGGAAGTTGGATACTAGTTTTTATTGTGATGCATGCATGCTAGGGAAACCTCTATGCTACTGGGATTTCCTAGCAGCTCATGCGCAGCATAGTTTGCTTATCACGGAAAATATGTTCAAGTCAATTGGTATTTCACGAGTGCCTTTGACATCAACGGCATCAATGGAGTCTGAAAGCGTGAGATCCCAGTCACAAAGTTCAGGAAGTGAGCATCCGAATACCGAGACAACAACGGGCAATAGCGTACCCGATTTTGAAGTGGACGATCGGTCACATTGGTCCTCAATTATGTTGTTCGACCGCAACTCAAACCTTGTGGGGGTTGGCAACAAATGTTTTCGCATTTCTGCTAGCAGTCGAGACCCCGAGATGTACATCGTGACAATCAAGTATATAGCAGTTCGAGCCTATCCTGCAACTCGCCAGGAGCGTGCCATTTCCAAACAAGAAGAAAAAAGTGTCAACAACACTGCAGAGTCAGTATCGTGTAAGTGGGAGGTGTCTTATGCGCGTCATGGCGCGAACGATGTGGCCGTCACACCAGGTAATGCTGTTTTTTGGCCGGCTTCGTTTACGCGTGAAGCTCTTGCGATGGAATATACGCGCCGCTCTTTGAATGAACTGGAAAATGCTTACTTGTACGAATTCCAGGGTGAACATCCTCACGACAAAATGTTCTCCATAGGGAAAAACTCTCTCAATCACTTGGACTCGGTTTCTTTGACTACAACAAATTCCGTTACGATATCATCAAATGATGTCAATGGTATATGGATGACTCTAACTCCGCGTAAAGGCATTTGCATGAAGCTACTAGCTACTCAGATAGGGCATCTCAAGAAGCTTCAGGAAGTCAACATTATTCAAATGAAGAAATCTGGCAAACCCAAAGCTTCGAAAGCAGGTCGCAAGCCACATTTTCCTGGACAGCAACTGAACAAGATCGCTGTTGACACAACTAATTGATCATGAACTAAGACAGTAATCGTATGCAATAGAAGTACATTTGTGCCTCTGGTATTTAACACATAAAGACTGCTAGATTTGCAGCGCAGGTATGACAAGTTTAACTTAAACCTTCAGGGTAATGTCAGTGTAGATGCGCAGAATATCGTCAACAGGTCCGGCCGGTAAGCTGGAGGCCATGCCATAGATGGCACTACCTCCCTCGGGTGCCGGGTTAGGATCTTGCTTCACCTCATTCACAGCTTCTTCAAGTGCACTGAGGAACTTCTTCGCCTTGCCGATGTGGCGAACCGTCACGCACAAGTGCACAGATGTCGGATGCTGCAAAGGACTGAGACTCCACCCATGCTTCGCCATCGCGTCGCTCACCTTTAGTGCATTCACACCCTTGTCACCCGCAAAGCTCACAACCATCGCCTTGGGGTCGCCCAGAAGATGGATTCCGCCGATATTCTTGATACCAGCCTTGATCTCATCCACAGTGTCCAGAATTCCTTTCGTCTTTTCAAGGTACCCTTCCCATCTAAGACGCACCATGGACGCCCAAGCTGCTCACTGTGCAATGTCACAGTCAGGGATTGATAGTAATTTAAACATATGGTAATATTTTGGTAATAATTAATATCATACTAATATTAAACTACTAGTGTTGCTATTAGTTTAGCGGAGTGTTGAACAAATACTACGATAGTAGCTATTACTTTTGCTTCTGGTCCGATAGTAATATCGAACTACTATCTGATTACTGGAAGGAATTTAGGCTTGCGATCTTCCCTTTTGACCAGCGCGTTCTGGGTCTGCAGTGCAGCAGGCTAGCACTAACGGGGCTCAGCTCTTGTTCGAATCAAGTGAAACTTTTACTGTGTGATTGCTTGCTCACTACAGCGCGACATTGATCGCAAGAATGAGCCTTTCGTCGCGCCAACCCGCATTGCGGTGCTGTGTTGATATATAACGTCGCTTAATTTGCCACGGTTGACGCTCGTGTAAAGCTTTCATTCTTCAATTTTCCAAGATCTCCTCGTTCCTCGCCTGTAGAACCGACTTCAAAACAAGAGTGTAGTAAAGATGGAAACGACATGGAAGCTAGGGAGAAGGGCGTAATTGACGACAGTACCGACCGAACCATCGCCGCTGGCAAGAAAATGTTGGCTGACGCGCATCGAGAAGTGTATTGTGCAGTGAACGCGGCCTCTACTAGTTCCGCGAACATTCCGGCTAGTACTGTATCACCGAACCTTGATTTAATTCCGTGCGTTGATGATGACAAGGTGATTTGTGGAGCTGCTATATCAATGGTGACTCCCGAAACAACTCCGTTATCTACGCTTTGTGACCAAGCTGACAAGGTGTTGCAGGAGTGGCTGCAGTACACGGTGGACTGGGTCACTGTTGCGCTGCACCAGTCGGTAGACAAGACACAGACCAGAGACGACTGGACCCGGTTGCTGCTGGTCCGTAGTGGCGGCGTCATTTGCTGGAGAGTTGAAGCCATCTGTGAACACGTCAATATCCTGTCATGGTTCCGCGAATCTGGAAGCACGCTATTTCCATCCATAGCGGCATTATCCCGTGTTTGGTTGGGGAGAGCTCCCTCTAACGCGTTCCAAGAACGTGTCTTCTCAACTGGTGAGATTGTCATGAGCAGCTTGCGCACGCGTACGGAGAACCACCGCGCTGAGATGCAGGTTGTGCTGAAACACAACCGAAAATAGATACGACGCATGGAGGCTACTACCAGTGAGAGCATTCCCACCGGCCGGGTCAAATCGCCGACCAAAGGTCAGTTTTAACCATCAAATAGCTTCTCGATAGTTTTTCGCCGTCGCACCGGTTCGACTAAAAGCAAACCAAATTTCGTCAGCGGCTATCTTTCAGCGATCCTTCTGTCAAATATTGCAAGTGGATAGCAGGAGGATGGTCAGTTCTCAAGCGACGCTCCAGAGACGCAGGGTGGATTCGAATGACACAGGAAAAACATCGTCGGGGGAAAAGCTATCAGGACCTGGAAAACCTGGAGCTGGCTAAAGCGTATGTTCACGTATCCACAGATGCGTCAGTTGGCATTTTCCAGTCAGCGGAAACCTTCTGGATGCGTATCAAAGATAAGATGGAGAGCTCAGAGCGCATTGCCAATGCGATGGCAAAGGGAGAGCTGGAACCACGAGCTTGGACAAGCCTTCAAGCGCGGTTCAGCGTGATGCAGAGGTCTATCGGTAAGTACATCAGCTGTGTGACCTGAGTTGAATCCTGCGAGAGTCAGGAACAACAGAAAGAGCCATGATGAAGAAGGCGCTGTCCATGTATCAAGAGCGACACAGCAAGGCTTTCACCTTTCTCGAACCCTACGAAATGTTGTCGAAGGTCCCCAAGTTTCAAGCCTCGCTTGAAACTCGAATGAAAAACTCCCACAACAAGAATCGGACGGCTACAGAGAATGCTTTGGAAATACTTGCACCCGATACCGTCTCGGTACCACCACCACAACTCGACACAACTGAAGAAAAGCGACCACCAAAAGGTGTCAAAGCCGCCAAACGCGCAAAGTTGGCGCTATCTATGGAACATCGCACAGTTGTGGCTCAAGAGACGTTTTCAAGGTCTATGACAATGAAAGTGGAGGTCTTAAAGGAGCAGATTCGCGTCAACCAAGCGCAGCAGCGCTTGACAGAAGAAGAAGCTCTTCATCGAATGTTGAACGATCTTTTCAAAGTCGAACCTACTGGTCCAGCTCATGCCGCCTACATCAATAAGTGCCAAAACAGTGTGTTGCGCCGCCTGGATGCGCTACTGGACGAGCCTTCTCAAGCGCAGGCGGTAACACCTCAGACTGTTGTGCAGTCTGAATCGAACGAAAATGCAGCATCAGTATCAAACCGCAATGATGTAACAGACTCACAGGTCACAATCCTAACTCCGGACATGTCGTTTTGACCACCGTTTGAATCTTTACCAGCTGCCATACCGGTGGTGCTGGGTCCCATCACGAGCCTCACGCTTTCAGGGTCGCAAAACTCGTCGATAACTCCGAGTTTTCCTCCCCTAGCACAATCATCACCTAAATGTGCCTCTATTCCCGATTCGCAAAAAGACCAAGACTTTGTCGACTTGTGATGCTCCAAAGAAGAACAAAAGAAAACAAACACGCAAGAAAAGCAACACGAAGTGACACCACATCATGGACATTTGTTCGCAGTATGAGTTTAACTGTTTATTCCTCTTCCCCAAACAATCTCCAAATGTGTTCCATTACGTCGTGCTGCAGCTTGAAGTATTGCTCCTCATTTTCAATTGCATGGATTGAAGCTCCAAGCTCACTGATTGAACGCGGACGAAGTCCACTTGGACGTGAGACGCGTAGTTTGTACAAGTGCCTATTTTTTGTCCTTGAACAAATAAGCGTGCTCGTCAACGTTCGAGTATCGGTTCTCCTCGCAAATCATATTGTGCAAAATAATGCAAGCCCGCATCACCTTGTTCATGTCCAGTCGGGAATGTAGTTTGCATGGAATCGCTAATATCCTCCATCGAGCTTGGAGAACACCAAACGCTCGTTCAACATCTTTTCGCACACTTTCTTGTCTTTCAGCAAACTTCTTTTGCTTGTTTCCATGCGGTTGAGGAAAGGACTTAATGAATACAGGCCATTCAGGATATATTCCATCAGCCAAACAGTAAGCCATGTTGTATACGTGACCATTTACCTCAAATTCAACGTATGGGGCAGTCCTATTCATTAATTTATCGAAAACAGGAGAGCGGTCAAGAATGTTGAGATCATTTAATGACCCTGGCCACCCGAAACTTGCGTGCCAAATCCAAAGTTCCTGATCAGCACAAGCCTCCAGTACGACAGTAGGTTTCTTCTCCTTTCCCTTAAACTGTCCCGCCCATCCATACGGACAATTCTTCCACTCCCAGTGCATGCAGTCAATACTGCACCACATGCCCACAAAACCCCGACTAGCGTTCATTTCTAGGAGTCGCAGCGTGTCTTCCTCTGTCGGTGAACGAAGATATTCAGCCCCAAACCGTTTATCAACTGCCGTTACAAAGTGCATGATGCTGTTGTACACAACAGTACTCGATATCACCAGATTCTCATCAACGCATGCCGCCGGTATACCGTACGCTAGTACCCGTAGAGCAGCTGATATTTTCATGATAGGGTGTATTCCTATCCGTCCTGTTGCGTCTCGGGGCTGCTCGAAGTACTCAGAATCAACACCCAGCACACCTTCCAGTACGCGCATGAACATTGGTTAGCTCATTCGATTCCGCTCCCTGAACTCGTCATCGTTATAAACTGGATTTTCATCAAAATACTGCTTCATGAAGCGCTTGTAGCGAGCCTCAAAGTCACGCTCTTTGTTTTTACTCTTGCCTGGCCGAGAACCCCCGCGTTGCACTGTCGTATCACGGAAGCAAGATGGAGACGCTGAGGAAAGGAGTTGCTGGGCGATAAGCTCATCGTCGTCATCTTCCCAATCCAGACTGAGAACGTCAAGGGAGCTACCCTGCGCGCTCGCGTGCGCAAGTGTGTGAACTGGTACGCCGTCCATTCCTGCCCCCCACGAAATGATTTGACTCACTAATTGGTGGGACGGGTGCGAATTTTTCTCTCGATCAAATTTTTCGGATCACTTGTACTCTCAGTTTACTCTAACTTTGCCTTTGAATTTGACACGACCGGTGGGAATGCTCTGACAGTTCGGAGTCATGATTCTGTGGTTGCGTCCTTCGGTGATCGAATTGTTTTCGGTGGTCGACTATTAATAGTTAGCTACTATAGTACTACTACTATTGTAGCTGAGGAGATAAAAACGAAACTAATAGCTCACTATTAGTTTTGAAGCCGCTAATAAGGAAATGATATATTAGTTTGGAAGAAAATCGTACTACTATCAATCCCTGGTCACAGTAGGATGCTGTCCGTACCGGTACAAAACCGGTTTTCCACAGCGGTGATTTCGCTGATGGATTCATGACTGTTTTTGTCCAATCAGATCATGAATTCATAGCAGTTTTACAAATTGTTGCAGCAGAATCGCATGAATTCACGGTGGTTTCAGACTGCAGTTGAACCGCATGAATCGATGGCACTGCTTTTTTCTATCGAAGGCTACGGATGACTAGATTCATCACGGTACGTAGATCGACAACGGCGATTGCATTTACACCACTTGGGAGAGCTTGGTTCGCGGGGATCGACAAGATTCGGTGCATGTCGAAGGTGACATTGACAGCAGCTCCAGCAGCTGCGTGTCGAAATGTTCCCCTCGCTGTTGGTCTAATGGTTGGGTGTGGCCGGGTCGTACTGTCATAGAGCGCATATCGAATCTGAGTACCAGGGGCACTGATTTTCAATAGCAGCACATACTGGATCCCAGTATAACCGCACCACCATCTGGCAGCTTCCATCAGACTTGCCCACGTCTGAGATCTTCCAACCTCCACTGCGAGCGTCACCCAATCTTCAATGGTACGAGGTGCCGGTGCCGGTGTTTGGTTGGGTGTAGATCCCATTGGTCCAAAAGTCGCATCAGCCTCCTTGTTCGGGTTGGCAGCTCTTCTCGCTGTCATTGAGCCACCTTTTCCAACCTCGCGTCCATTTCCCGTCGCAGCCAGGAACTCGGACTCGAAATTTCGGGCTGTGCTCTCATGCACTGTCGTCGGAAGCTCAACAATCACGAGCCGCCTATCATCAAGGGCGAGAAATCGAAGTGGAATCCGCAGCCCTTCGCCGTCTCCAACATACTCATTGAAAGCAGCAATGGAGACTCCCTCACACACGACGTACGGATCGATTTCATCGTCATCGTTGTCGAAATAGCTCGCAACCGCATCAAGCTCCAGCGCATCGATGGCGACGCGAATATCATCGGCGGTCTTCAAAGTCGTCATGCTTGCAGCAGCGGTTGATGTTGGCCGTACCTCGTATATTGCTCTGGAAGAACAAAACGAATCCCCGTCGCACTCATTTTCTCTTTCTCGAAGTGGGAAAGGAAAGCGAAGAGAAAACCGGAGAAAACCGGTTTTCTTCATCCGCTCATTGTCCGCTCAAGCTATGCATAAAAAGGCATCCAGAGTACCCCTAGACACCCTCAGCGACAGCGATGATGTACTACAGTGCCCACGAAATACGCAGCATGGTCTGAGCTATTAGCCACCTTTCTTCTCGGTTAAAGGTGTGATTTGTGGAGCTTACTTATCCTGTGCTCTGTGGTAGATTGTCTTTCCTGTGGAAGGGTACAAGCTTGAAAGCAGACTCGGTAGTATTGGTTTCTGCGTGCTACTGGTTTCTTTGATAGTGCTATCTCAAGGACTCATCGTGTATGGAGCCCACTTAATATCGCGGGTTCGTTCAAATTTATCAAACGGTGTTCATACGTTCACAGTAATGTTGACAAAGTTGCGATGCTACGTTATTGCAGGGAGCAGTCCAGGAATGTTTTACAGGCTTTCAGGAGTGCTCACGGCGATGAAGGTTTGTATGGTGAAAAACATATCCTGGGCCGTGAGAATAAGTCTGACTGGAAATGCTTGATCAGGTGATTTTAAATGTCAATTCGCTAACCTTCACGAAGCTATACAGCTTCAAAGTACCTACGAAATACGCGGCGTGGCTTGAACTATTTGTCACGTATCTTCTCGTCCCAAAGTTACCATTGCTGGCCCAAGCCGCTGGTCGCTAGAGAACAAGAGGTGCAGGAGTGCCACACAGAAGAGCTGTAGCTTCAAGACCACTTGGTATTATGTGAACTATGCTTGGCGGAAGTCCTCTCACCAGAATACGATCGAATCGACTTCCGTCTGAGTCGAAATACCCGATTATATTGTATTCTTCTGAAGAATCTTCACATTCCTTTGCCGGTTTTCCAATGAGAGGCGAAGTTTGAGATTTTAGTGGATAATGATGGCGATGACATAAGAGCGGTAATATTTTAATATATTTGCGTGCCTCAGCAGAACACAAGGCAACCGAGCGCAGCGAGAAGGCCAAACCATTCACCCTAATCAACCGGATTGCTGTTCACCATCAATCCACGGTCCGGGTGTGAAAATAACGCTTCAGTTTGGCAAACCTTAGCGCAAACGCACATCGAGATATAGATGTGGAAATGGTCGATGGGGATCATACAGCGACGTCAGTAGGGCTATTGTCGCGTAGCGAATATGCTGGGGAAACGTGGTATACGCGGTGTTTCGATGGCGGGCAGAAGTAATGTGTAGCTTCGAGCGTTCTCGGACATCAAGGCTGATCAATTCAGAGAAAATCAGTGACAGCAATATAAAGGTGCTCTGTTCCTTTATTGTTATGCACCTATTACACAGGCGTCACATTGGTTATCGACTCAAATGAACACGAATATCAACGCTTCCGACCTCTTCATGCACCGCTTGTAGGAAGCCAAATCAAGTCCATTTGTCAAGGTATTGTAATCACGAAGAAAATATTTCGTAGTGGCCAAGATTGGTGGAGTGCGGATGCATAACTTTAGAAACGAAATGTTTTCTGAAAATATGCTGGATCAAGAGTTGTGTAGCAATGGAAATGAGTGCAGGCGGACGTGGTGATGGTGCGTTCAATGAATTGGTTGCAATACTCCTGCGTAACGAAGACGGCGAAAAGCATGCGTCCGATGTAGAGATGGATATGCGTCGATTACTGATGTTGGCGCGTGATACTCACCTGCGAGAACAATTTGTCCAAGTGCAGGGTGTGCGTCGGGTCACCATCATCGCGAAAGCTGCTACCAATATTGCAACACAACGCCTTTGCGCTGGGTATCAGAATTTTGTATAATGTGGTTGGCAGCAGTTAACGTGCTATGGCATGTGGTGTTGGCAGAATTCTAGGGAATCTTGCCCACTCGGAACGAGGACGACTCAGTGCGAGTTCCTGTGTCAGGTTCGGTTTCTGTTTAAAAAAATGTTTTGCGTCTAACGAAGGTTTGATGTATGTAGGTGGCATTGTGTTTCGCATCGACATCAATGCCCACTCTCAATGCTTGTGGAGAATACCAACAGTAATGATAACGATTTAGCTCGAATTAGTGCGGCCGCGCTGTTAGTTTTCTCCATGCAAAATCATTGTCAGCGGCATTTGGATACGCTTTCAAGTATCCCTGTGCTACTGAAATTGCTCGACGTCAAGCAGGATGACGGAGCTGCCACGGATGTCGCGATCTATGCTGCAGCTACTCTCTGGAATATGTGTAAGGCCCCTGCCTTGCTGCTGAAGCTTGAGGTACGTCGTTGAGTTTTGATATCTTGAGCAGACTTGAGCTGACGGACTCGAGTCCATGTGACGTGGCCACAGGACAGACAATTTACGGCATCTTGAAGGACCAACTTACCCGGAAGCTTAGCAACCTACTCATCACGCCACTTGAACCGTTCCAGCTCTTCCTGACTCCCACAGGAGAGCGAGGTATGCCAGTCCTCCTCGACTTTGACGGCGACAACTTAAATGTCTTGGTCACAGCTTCCATAACCACACAGCTGCAGGTCGTTTTCAGTGTTCAAAGCTACGTTGGCCGCGTTCGCTCCCTCACTGATCAGTTTCGACCCAAAACACCCCCAGCTTCTGCTGTGGTGGCAAGAAGCAGAATTCAAGGCGGTCAAGCTGAGATACAGGCTGGAACGAGTACTGCTCACTACGATGAAAGTGGATTATTGGCGTCGCGGACTTGTGCTGTCTGCGCAAAACTCATTCCTGTAAAATTGTCCAAACGAAAACGATCCCGTCCATCGTTGCAGTGCTCAAGAGATGGTTGTGCTCAAACATATCACCTTTCATGCAGTCGCTGGGCAAATTTATCCGAAGAAGCTATCGCTGGTATCACTACTGGGAAGTTGGATACTAGTTTTTATTGTGATGCATGCATGCTAGGGAAACCTCTATGCTACTGGGATTTCCTAGCAGCTCATGCGCAGCATAGTTTGCTTATCACAGAAAATATGTTCAAGTCAATTGGTATTTCACGAGTGCCTTTGACATCAACGGCATCAATGGAGTCTGAAAGCGTGAGATCCCAGTCACAAAGTTCAGGAAGTGAGCATCCGAATACCGAGACAACAACGGGCAATAGCGTACCCGATTTTGAAGTGGACGATCGGTCACATTGGTCCTCAATTATGTTGTTCGACCGCAACTCAAACCTTGTGGGGGTTGGCAACAAATGTTTTCGCATTTCTGCTAGCAGTCGAGACCCCGAGATGTACATCGTGAAAATCAAGTATATAGCAGTTCGAGCCTATCCTGCAACTCGCCAGGAGCGTGCCATTTCCAAACAAGAAGAAAAAAGTGTCAACAACACTGCAGAGTCAGTATCGTGTAAGTGGGAGGTGTCTTATGCGCGTCATGGCGCGAACGATGTGGCCGTCACACCAGGTAATGCTGTTTTTTGGCCGGCTTCGTTTACGCGTGAAGCTCTTGCGATGGAATATACGCGCCGCTCTTTGAATGAACTGGAAAATGCTTACTTGTACGAATTCCAGGGTGAACATCCTCACGACAAAATGTTCTCCATAGGGAAAAACTCTCTCAATCACTTGGACTCGGTTTCTTTGACTACAACAAATTCCGTTACGATATCATCAAATGATGTCAATGGTATATGGATGACTCTAACTCCGCGTAAAGGCATTTGCATGAAGCTACTAGCTACTCAGATAGGGCATCTCAAGAAGCTTCAGGAAGTCAACATTATTCAAATGAAGAAATCTGGCAAACCCAAAGCCTCGAAAGCAGGTCGCAAGCCACATTTTCCTGGACAGCAACTGAACAAGATCGCTGTTGACACAACTAATTGATCATGAACTAAGACAGTAATCGTATGCAATAGAAGTACATTTGTGCCTCTGGTATTTAACACATAAAGACTGCTAGATTTGCAGCGCAGGTATGACAAGTTTAACTTAAACCTTCAGGGTAATGTCAGTGTAGATGCGCAGAATATCGTCAACAGGTCCGGCCGGTAAGCTTGAGGCCATGCCATAGATGGCACTACCACCCTCGGGTGCCGGGTTAGGATCTTGCTTCACCTCATTCACAGCTTCTTCAAGTGCACTGAGGAACTTCTTCGCCTTGCCGATGTGGCGAACCGTCACGCACAAGTGCACAGATGTCGGATGCTGCAAAGGACTGAGACTCCACCCATGCTTCGCCATCGCGTCGCTCACCTTTAGTGCATTCACACCCTTGTCACCCGCAAAGCTCACAACCATCGCCTTGGGGTCGCCCAGAAGATGGATTCCGCCGATATTCTTGATACCAGCCTTGATCTCATCCACAGTGTCCAGAATTCCTTTCGTCTTTTCAAGGTACCCTTCCCGTCCAAGACGCACCATGGACGCCCAAGCAGCAGCGCTTAGTGCGCCAGGACGGCTACCAGCAAGTGTGGGCGTCGCGTAAAGTCCGCCGGTCCAATCAGGGTACGAGAAGTATTGGAATCGTCGAATTTCTGAGTTCTTGTACAGCACCACCGACGTGCCCTTAGAGCCGTAGCCATATTTGTGCGTATCACACGACATGCTGGTCACACCTGGTAGCGAGAAGTCGAACACAGGAATATCCTGACGCAGTTGGCGCGCAAATGGCAGCACAAAGCCACCAAGACAGCAGTCAACGTGAAGACCAACATCATTTTGCACTGCAAGTTTCGAAAGTGCTTCAATGTCGTCAATCATACCGTGTGGGAAGTTAGGTGCACTGCTATACAGCATGATCGTGTTGGCTGAGATACTCCAACGTACGGCATTCAAGTCCACCTTGAGCGTCTTTGGGTCCATCGGCACCTTAATCAGTTTAATCCCGAGGATCTCACATGCCTTGTCAATAGCTGCATGTGCCGTCACACAGGCAATGATCTCAGGTTTGGTTATCCCGTGTTTGTGACGGTAGTAATCACGATGGGTCTTGGTTGCAAGGAAGATGCTTTCCGTACCACCAGAACTGAGTGTACCACAGACGTCATCATGTCCTCCATTCATCAATCCTGCAGTCATAGCAATCACTTCAGCCTCAAACTTATTCACTGCCGGCCACAAGTCAGCATGCAACGGATTAGTCACTGCAAAGAGTGCATAAGCCTTGTTCAGCACGTCTAGATGCTCCTTCTCTCCGTGATACACAGCTCCCGACACAAGCCCATCTCTCCACTTGTCGTCACTGTTTCCTGCTAGATCTTCCATCAGACTCAGTAGCTTCTTGTCGTCCATGCCCTTGTCAGGCAGTGCGTAGAGCTTCTCCATCTTAGCTGCCAATGGATTGTTGCCCTTGAGTGAGTGCTCCACCTCGCTCTCGATCTTCCTCATCTCGTCCGCCACCTTGGTAGACACAATAGGAAGCTGCTTGAGCGCATCGATGACGGCACCGCCCACTACATTAAGGAGATTCTTGCGGGACACGTAGCGCACGCGGCGTATGGTCTCTGCAATGGAGGAGAAGACTGTGACGACCAGTACAAGCAGCAGCATGTCACTGAATACGGCCTCAATGACAGGCGCACGTTGCTGTGCCGCAGTCCAGAGCTGGAGTAGAATACTTGTTGGTACATTGGAGACGGCGAGACGGTAGCGGTAGTAAGCAAAGAGCAGCAGCAGTGACGGCCAGAGCTTGGACAGCAGGCGATCCACGTTGAAGAGCGGACGTAGCGATAGGTATAGCACGAGCACAGCGACTGCGTACGCTGGTAAACGCTCTTCGGGTATGGGAAGCAAATCTGCGTATACCATTACGAAGAGTGAATGTATCTGATAGAAGGTGAATTGCGAAGTGAGAACAATAAATGTACGCAGATCGTTTATGGCACAAATCGTACCGTCAACGCAAGAAAAGAATTTGAGCGAATGAGAACGCTGGAAAAGCGGGTTTTGGACTAATCACAGAGCGTGATGACTGTTTAGTCCACGAGTTCTAGAAAGTGATTGACAAATTACTATAATACGTAGAGCAGTGAAAAGGTATGTACATGTATCACGCGCACGCGACTTGAGCCATGGGTAGAAGCAACGTATGCTACATAGTCTGTCCCCCGAGACCTTTATCGTGAGTTCGGACTAAACACGAGTGGCAGGGATGCCTTGCAGGAGTGGAGATTAGCAGCTACTAGCAGTAATGCGTAGTACATTCTACATTTCACGAGGACAAACCACGTTCAATGATCAATAGTAGCGTTCTATACCAACAATCTACGCTATTGAACTGGAAAGCTTAGGAACGTGTTCTACAATAATTGTTGGCATTGTATTGATAATACAAGTATCCTAAAGTTGAAGTTCGTCTACAAGCCATCCGTAAGTTGCATGATCATCGTGCAACATAAACACAAATTATAGATCATGTTCGGGCCGAACATCGGACGTCGCGGTCGCGCTAACGTCGGTCGCGATGGCCAGGGCATTGCGCTGATGCTGATGCTCGTGCGGCAGGTCCAACAACTCGAGCGCAAGCCTCCCGTCACGCTTGGTCTCATGGGTACGACTCTGTCGCATTGTATCAGTCCTCCTCTTCAACGCCAATATTTCGTGTAGCTCTCATGTACGGTCTCCATTTCCAAAAGATGCAAACGCCCGAGCTCTTCGCTCCATACTCATTGTAAGTCACTTGGTTCATTGTGTAGAATGATGGTCCGCTGGTATTAACGCCGTGTATCAGATGCCTGACCGAGTTCTGAGTCATTGGGACTGGATGCGAATTGTGGCTTCGGGACTTATCCACGTGGACGACTGGCACTTGTATCACAACATGTGAGTTGAGTTGAAAATCGTGGAGAAGAGGTGTTGACTCTGGTGTGAAGGATCTCGTTCTTGTGGAAGGGATACAACCTCGAGGACAAGATGGGCAGTGTACGCTTCTTGCTTACAGTGGGCTACTTGCTCGTGCTGTGTCACGTGCTTGTAGTAGTAGTGGCACTTGTACTTGCCATGGGGTTTCAAATGCCGGTGCGGTGGTAGTTATCGTTATGGCTGGATGAATATGGTTTTGACTGGTTTGCTGATGTATCCGTAGGAACCTTTGCATCAGTGCAGCGTCGGATTTTCGGGTGTGCTATTCGCACTGAAGGTAGGTATCAGCTTTGCATTCTACTTGATCATTGAGCTTTTAGTGTTACTTAAAGTACATATTTCGTCTGGTGTTGAACTGATGTACAGGTACTCCTGAATCACAACTCGCCAACATTTTCATCAGTATACGGCTTCCAAGTGCCTACAAAATATGCGGCGTGGTTAGAACTAGTGGTGATTCACTTTCTCGTACCCCGAAGCTCCTTCATGGGCCACATGTGTGGTATTCTTGCTGGTAAGGGCATGGTTTGACCTTGGAGGATATTAATCCATGTCTAACTTGCTTGTATCCAGGATACATATTCGTGTACTTTCCGGTGATGCAGACGACAATGTTTTCTGGAGCTCACACCTTCAGCCAATGGATTAAAACGATTGTCGGACCAATTCCGAACCAACGCAGCACTGATACCCACGCAGCTCCACCTCCCACTCCTTCGCACGCTCCGCGTCCTGCATCCAGACCATCCGGTTCTCAATTTGAAACGGACGAGCAGCTGGCGCGTCGTATACAAGAGGAAGAGTATCGATCTCAGCAAGAACAGCCGTCACAACCTGAGCAAAGTGTGTCCGAGCAGATAAGTCCAAGCGAACTTCGACGTCGTCGGCTCGCTCGATTTGGCAATGGATGACTCAATTCAATGTAAATTCAAACGGTGTCATCCATCTCGTTGTTACTTTGGTCTATGCGTGTGCTATGCTACTGAGGAAGGATAGGTCATGGTGGGTAAGTACACTCCTTGATATGTGCATTAAGTCTAACTAGCGTACGTTTAGGAAAAAAGGTGATGTCGAGCCTTCAGACAGTGGCCTGGGCTGTTCTAATGCCCCAGAAGCGCTGCATAAAGTCACCAATGCCGGGCCGGATTTGTTGATTCTGATCCAGTAGAGTGTCCATTTGTGCTGTGACCAATGTGACGCCTGTGGTGGAGTAACGTAGAAAACAAACACAAGTGAGCTTTGGTTGTCCGTGGTGTTACACCCCTGGTGTATGCAGATCAAAGATTACCTGGAAATTTCCGGAACACCTTTTGAAGACCTTCAAAGGAGCTGATTATCGTAACATAATATACTTGGCCAGCGGATACATTCCTTTCATGCACAAGATGGCGAAGCACCTCGCAGGCTTCATCTCCTGTAGCACATTGAATATCGAAGAGGAGTACGACTTGATCCGGACTGATTGTCGGTAAATGCGCATTCAAGCAATTATTCTCGGCGCCATTGACGATACCGACCGGGGATATCGGACTAATGTCTAGGAAGGCTTGCAGCAACACGTTGCCTTTGCTCTCCATGGAAATGCCACAGATATCACCTTCATCCAATGTCTTTGCAAAGTGACAAATATCTCCGTGCTGAGTCATGACTTCGGCATTTTCGTGGGGTAAACATGTGAACGCTTCTTCGATCAGAAGTCTCATCAATCGCGTGACTCGCTGTCGGAACATGTCAGTACTGATACTTTCATCTCGCAGCTCTGCGATTAGATCCTTACAAGGGTATGAGTGTGCAGCCGCCTCATGTACTGATAATTCCACCAAGTTCTTTGTCAATTGTTGAATAGAATCGCGTCGGGCACGTACTTCTTGATTCCTTTTGTTCTGGTGCGGGATCGACACGGTAGTTCCATCATCGAAAATGCGTGAACCATTGAACGATAAGCGCAAAGGAGAAATCTCGTGATGAGCCATAATGATTCCATCATGGCCAGAACTCGTCGTTGTAGCTGAATCTACGCCACGTGTTTCAGTGATAGTCGATGTGGGTCGGGATGAATTGTAATTTTTGTTTTTGTGAGACTTCTTCGGGTGCGTCGCGTGGGGATCATCCACTGCTCGAGTCAGTATTTCTTGGCGATTTTTGTAAAGATTGGAGATCGCAGTACGGCTGACTCGAAATTCGTTAGCGAGAGAAACCTGCTGCTCACCAGCATCGATTCGCTTGATGATTTCCCATCGATCTTTCTCACACAAATATCTCGATTTACGAGTTCGTCGAGGTGCCGAAATTTGGACAGTACTTTTCACATTAGATACTTCACTGCCTTGGCGAGGTCGTTCTGGAGCACGTGTACGTTGTTCATGAGTGATACACATGACGTTTGGCCATAGGAAGGGATGGACTATTGCGGTTATCGTCTCGAATTGAGACTCCTGACCTGATCACTGATCGGCGATCAGTAGTATATCGTGGATTTTAGTGTGGCAATATATTAGTGCAACCATTTTCTAACATGTCAACATTGATGTCATCGAACTTCAGCGACAACATTGATGCGTGGTACAAGTAGCGACTGAAACGAGCTAAAATGTGATCCAATGTGCATTATAATCCGAGGATAATCCTTTTGTGCTTTGTCCATCAGGTTTTGTGCATGATGTATCTAAAGTCGATGTTGAATATTGTGTGCATCAAAATGCTCAAGTACTCGCGTAGCGAGGTGCTTCCCCGAAAATCGAAGTTGTGTCTTTTGTGGAGAATAGCGCATTCGTATACATGCATCTTGCTCCCCTGAAACAGACTCGTATTGACTTGAAAATCGTTCACCAACACACCAACAACACTAAGGGCGTATGAGTGTGTAGTGTACTCAACTTGACTCCCATAATGCGTCCGTACATTTTCGTGTAAAATAGTGTTGAATTTTAACCGTATCACACTTAACCGATACGGCTAGTTAATCACAATCTGATTTCAATCCACACTAAGCTGAACACTTAGTAAGAAGAGCAGCAGCTCACTCTTGGACAGATCAACTCTACGATGAACCGTGGCGTGCGTCGACGTCTACTCTCTCTGGGTGTGTGGCCTGCGCTGCTAGACGCCGCGGACCACGTGGTCTGGAAGCTACAGCTCTTCTGTGTGGCACTCCTGCACCTCTTGTTCTCTAGTGACCAGCACTGGCTGACGATGGCGTCTCCCTCTCACTCCACAGCCACGGACGCAGAGTCAACGGTCCTTCTCGTGTCCTCCAGTGCTGTAGACCCAGACACTGTCGTAACGAAGCACAAGCGCGTGCTGTTCGTACGTCATGCAGAGTCTGAGTGGAACGTCGTCTTTAACCGCGGCCTCAATCTGCGCGCACTCGTGAGTCTCCTACGTGCAATGGTGCGCGAGTGGCTGTTACTACCCACTGGTGATTCGGTCTTCCTGGACTCACCACTCAGTCGACGTGGCCGCTTTCAGGCGCAGAGTCTACAGGATCATGTCCATCCTTCGCATCAGACGGAGGAGAGTGCGTTGCTGCGCTATCTGAGCTGCTCGCTGCCTGACAGCGTCGTGGTCGCGTCGAACCTACGGCGCACTATTGACACGGCGCGCATCGCGTCGGCATCGCGACTGGAGATGCCTGGAGAGAAGATCCATGTGCTCTCGTGTCTCCAGGAGATTGGCCGCAACTTTGACACGCTGGCCATCAGTCAACCGCACACTATTCAGCCACACCAAGTTCTTGTTCAGGCTCCACGCGGAGAAAAGTGCCATGACGAGCTGTTTAATGTGACTGAGAGTCATGGTAATAAGGCGGTGCTGGGCAGTGGACGTGACCGCCTGCGGACGTTCGCGCAGTGGGTCTTTAAACAGCAAAAGGACGTGGTAGTGGTATACGGCCATTCGCTGTGGTTCCGTGCGTTCGTTCGTGAATTCTTCCCTAGAGACGTGCATCACGAGGCCAAGTCGACCAAGATGAGCAATTGTGGCGTGGTCACTTTCGTGCTGGAAGAGAACAGCAGAGGTGGAGGCGAGGCGTCGCAGTATAGTATCCAACCCGAAAGCTATCAGTGCCTTGTATAAGTGGAAATCGAGTTATGATGTGACTTTGAACGTAGCAACTTCAGGTCATTGCATTGATTGTAATAGATCGCAGTCACATTAGTCCCTGTGAGATTCTCGACGGTTCCTCCTTCGGCTCATCGAGTCGACGAATTTTGGCCAAATCTGCCACCACTGAAATGGTCTTCTCACGAGTCCAATACGAATTAACAGTTGACGAATGTGCTGTGATGCACACCCAACTAGCGCGTCTGCGTTCGGAGTCACAACGTAGATATACCCTGCAATAAGTGTGCCGAATTAGGAAGTTCTTTCATCACCTTCATCGCTTCTATCCACGATCTTACCTGCAATGAGCCCCGCGGCTTGGGCCAGCAATGGTAATTTTGGGACGAGAAGATAAGTGACAAATAGCTCAAGCCACGCCGCGTATTTCGTAGGCACCTTAAAGCTGTATAGCTTCGTGAAGGTTGGCGAATTGACATTTAGAATCACCTGATCAAGCATTTCCAGTCAGACTACTTTCACGACCCAGAATATGTTTTTCACAATACAAACCTTCATCGCCGTGAGCACTCCTGAAAAGCCTGTAAAACATTCCTGGACTGCTCCCTGCAATAACATGGCATCGCAACTTTGTCAACATTACTGTGAACGTATTAGCCGTTTGATAAATTTGAACGAACCCGCGATATTAAGTGGGCTCCATACACGATGAGTCCTTGAGATAGCACTATCAAAGAAACCAGTAGCACGCAGAAACCAATACTACCTAGTCTGCTTTCAAGCTTGTACCCTTTCCACAGAAAAGACAATCTACCACACAGCACAAGATAAGCTCCACAAACCACAACATCAACCGCACATTTCACACACATGCTCTGGTACAGATACAAGTCGTCTAAATGGATGAAAGGTGCAATGAACAGTGCTCCAATCTCTTTATTCGCCACCACTTTTCCCGGACACCTACATAACAAAAAATATCAACTCATTCGTCCAATATTAAAAAATTCACGAAAACTTACAATACAAACGGAAGTACGAGCGATGGCGTTCGTGTCGCTTGAACATGTAAAAAATACATGACCCCTTTACCACAATCCAACGTCATTGCTCAAATTTCACTAACTTTAGTTTTCCAACTGAAAAATTTAACGGACCGATGAGCGTCAGTGTCACGGGCGGTTTCCTGTCCATTTGTTGCACTGACTTAAACACCATCAGCAGCGGTGGGGGAATACCGGTATCCGTCTCTAGCTTCTCGTCTTCATTCTTTTTCTCACTTGTCTTCTTGCGTCGGAACAATCTCATGAATTCTGTTTTCACAATAATCACAATAGAATCCAGCCGTTACGATGGAAGTTTCGATGGGACGATGAAGTGCTAAAGGGAGGAAAGCCTCGTGCCGTTAGGGAAGTTAGGGGAATTTCTAGGCGCCAATCACGCGCGCTCACCAAGAAGAAATTGTCGGATTTACAAAGGAGAGACTGAGTGAGAAGTCGACATGTTGCAAGGCTTGAGGAGGACAATTAACCGCTATGCGCCTCGAGTGAAGGAGACACCGGAGGAGAGGGAGGAAGAGAGACTCCGGGACGACGCAACACCATTAGAGGCGGCTGTGTGGCACTTTAATAGACAGGATAAAAACCTGAGAAAGCTCCAGAAGTACACGACACAGATGCTGGACCAGATTCAGGTAGTTAAATCTTGAAATATTTAGTTTTTAGTATTTTTATTGTAACAATTAAAAATAATGCTCTAGGTGGCTTGTACGACAATGGCTACAGTGGCAGAAATCTTCTCCGAGACCTGCAGGTATGAGAGAATATTTTTACTACGTTTGTTTTGTGGGAGTTGCTAATGTTATTTTTATTGTTATAATGTAGTCTAGAGACAGAGGATGGCTGTGTTGGAGGAGACTATAAAACAGCGATGAAGATGATTGAACAGGGTGAAGCGGAAAGCATGGAACAGTCGATTCGGTTTACTGTGTTGGATCCATTGCAAGCGAGGTTGGAACGATATGACCAGCTGAGGGAACTGATTAAAGCTTGGGATAAACTGGTAGCGGAATCAAAAATGCTGCGTGCTGTGACTCTGAAGATGCAGTCTTCACGGTTGGAAGATGATGATAAGAGAATACAGACGGAGTTGGATTTACACCAAGTCGCTGAAGCTCTGCACAAGATGGAAGCGGCATTGCTCCCACAGTTAGGTATGCATTCTTTTAAACATGTTAAATGTGGGCTTGTCGGCTGATGATGTAGTTGTATGGTGCAGAGGACGCGCTTCAAGCAGGAACTGCTAATACGAACGATTTATTCAACACCACGGTTAGTTTGTTGTGATGCTGCTCTTATCTCTACGTGCGTCTGACACGATTCACGTTGGTTCACTTTTTACCCATGCAGCGCCTTCAAACTGCACTTTTCTTCCGCAATGCCAATCAATCAGTTCTGTCAAGCCTCTCGCAGGATGAGCAAGAAATCGTAGCAGAAACTAACCAGTCGATTAAATTTTCGTCGAGGTTGAGTAAAATGTCGAGTTTGGCGTCCGATGGATGGACCGAGGTGGATGGATCAAATTCATCTACCGCTCCAGACGGAGTCGAAGCGATATCTGGAAGTGATGAGGACGACGAATGCAATGGATTATCGATCACTCTCGAGGACTTTGAGGCTGGAAGGGTGCCTCAAGTGCACCAACCTGAAGATGAAGATGCAAAGGTGGAAATAGTTAGAAAGCCGGCCGACACCCAAAAGCTGGTTACACTGGCTTCGTACCCAGTGATCATACGTAATGACGCTGATGACAAAGAAGTTCAAGGAAAATATGCTGATGGAGCGCAATCTAACAGAACTCGTCGTTCAACCTCTCCATCACCTAGAGCAGGGAGTTCTAAACAGATCACACCGCAAAGAACTACCAGCATGTTTTCGTCCATTCGCAAAACAATTCGTGGCAAGCTCAGTTACGCAACTGGAGAGACAAGAATTATCCGACAGAGTTCGGCACCCATAATCGACACCCTTGACAAGTGTACCGCTAATTCACCCCGAAAGGTATACCAGCATCCAACTGTACCCAGCGATTCGTGAACTTATAATCTTTTTGGGTTTGTTTTACAGAGTTGCGAACAGCTAGTTATCATTCCACAATCCCCTACAGAATGGCTAGCGATCGAAGATTGCATGTGGGAAATTGATGTGAGGGATGTTAAATCACCAGGGAAGTCCGTTTTGGCTGCAGATTCAATCAGCTCCGACGCTTGCGACCTCCTGTCGGGGTTGTTGACTAAGGTCTGGATTGTGCAATGTTGGCTAGCTGATATTTGCGATGTACTTACGTAACGTTTGCTTCATTATAGGATGACTCGCTTTATTTCGAATGCTTATCATATCTACGAGTCGAAGATCTAGCCTGTTTGTCTAAGGTAAGTGTACTTGTGTATGGCAATCTACCCATAGGCAAGCGAATATTGATGTCAATCCTTTCAAACTAGGTCAACTTTCGGTTGCATTCTCACTTGATCGACAGTGCTCCAATCTGGAAAAAATGCATCAGGTCAGGTGGACTATCTCCAGCGATTCGTAGATCGCTATGGCTCTCAGTATTTTACGAATCTACACCATGGCGGTCGAGCGGGATTGCATCGCATCTTCTTTCCGCCGATAGGCGCCGAAGCATGTATGATCAGCTTCTGGCAAAGGTAGGAACGAAGTTGGCAGATGGACTAGTTGCTGAGGGACCACCACTCAGTGAAGACGATGCCCAGCTTTCAGTTTGGTTTCGAGAAATCGACGTAGATGTCGTACGCACTTGTCACCGAAGTATCTATGAGAACACCGCGCCGAATGCAACCTCAGCGATGTCAACTTCAGCTGATAACGTCATTGACAGCACAGTCGAGTCCATTTTGAACGGAATGGTTGAAACTATCGTCAAAAGCGAAGGGGGAAACGAAGTTTCCCCGAGCACTACAGTGATACCGTTGGATGCAGCTAGCACTAGCACATGCACTACCCATCTGAGCACAGAAATGTCTGAACTGGAAGCGAAAATACGTCGTGTGCTTCGTGCTTACGTCGTGTACAATCCACGGGTGGGGTACTGCCAAGGGATGGGTTTCTTGGTGCGCTTGTTGACAGAAGTAGCAGAAGATGAAGCAGACATTTTCTGGTTATTCGTTGGGTTTTCTGAACCGGAGAACGATAAAAATCTGTACGAACCCGGAATGGCAGTGCTGCAGCCGTACCTATCGAAGTTTGAACTGCTCTTCTCGACACATATGCCAGAATTATATGCACATTTCGAAGCGGAGGGAGTTCATGTGGCTACGTTCTGCACGCGGTGGTTTTTGACGTTCTTTTCGTCGTTTGAGACGTTAGCACCGACGATTGTGACTCGTCTATTGGACATTTTCATCATTGATGGCTGGCGAATCATGTTCAGCGTCTCGCTTGTCATCCTAGATGAGCTCCAACAGCAGCTTTTGAAAAGTGATATGGAGGGAATTTTGCGCGTCCTCCAGTTTCCACGCAGCCACATGCCAGAACCCGACGAGCTCCGCCAGCGACAACTTGTCCGACATGCTTTGGCATTCAGTATTTCTCGCGCAATTAACTCTATTTGAACGAAGTAATAAAATGGACTACTGGTCGTTGTGGATGGATGCTTCGACATTTTCGCTGGAGACCACTTCAGTGCCGGGGTTGGTCACACAAACGGAAAACATGTTATGATGGCAGTTGTGAATTACTTGATTCACTCTACGCACAAAAGATACGCAACAGAAATTTGATGGCCCCTAGCTCGGATTTATTCTAACGTGCATCTTGATGTGGCCACCTTCTGTTGACCGCGGGACCCACATTAAAAGCGATCCACCACCAGTACCAGGCAATCCGAACAGTCCAGGTCTCCAGCGGTCGAGATACATAGTTCTATCCTCTAACTCAGGAATAGTGGAGTTCCACGAAACGGTGTCTCCAGCCCCAACGTCCACCTTCGCGTATTCATCGCCTCCAGAGTGGACGACTACAGTTACGTCTTTTGTGTCAGTACTTTCGAAGATGAGATTGACAACGCCATCGCCGGATTTGGTCCACGTGCCGTAAGTACCTGTAAAAGCGTCGTCTACAGTTTTGAGTCCCAAAGCTTCATAAAGTGTTCCATCATCAACCTCTCCGATGAATGATGTAGGGCCGCATGTTGGCTGGATAAATTGCGACGCCATGTACGCGAGACCTGTGGGGTCAAATGTTGACAATACGCTCAAACCCATGTCGGCAATGTGCAACATGTAGTCGTCGGAGGAGACCGACTTGCCCATATCGGTTTTTCCCGTCTCAACTAATTGGTCGATGATTACTCCAAACGTTTTTCGGATCAAGTCACGGGTCTCAAAAGCAGCTTCTTGGGTTTTGTTGTGAAGCAGTTCACCCATGCAGTTATTGGTGACCCGAGGGATGTCGTATAATACAAGTGATGACTTGCTAACTGTTACTCGAATGTCGTCAACGGCGGAGTTGGTTTTGTTGCGGAGATCACTGACGGTAAATATCACGCGGTCCGTGAGCCGCTTGAGTTCCCAGCCACATGTCGTGTTTGAGTCCATGAGATCTTTCAAGTCTTCCACACTACTCGATGCAGTGTCAGCCGTAACATTGTGCGTAAGGAAGTTCATGAATGTCTGAGTGTCCGTCGTAATCTCGTCACCATTCGTGATGACTTCTTTCACGATATTTTCCACAACGGTGATAACCGCGCTGGCATAATTGGCGCCTGCAGGAACTGGAATTCCCAAACAAGCGCACACTGCCACAGGAAGATCCACCAAGACAGCATCAGACTGGTATGCCGCATCAAGCAGGGCCTGATCGGAAGTCGGACCAGTGTCTTCAATAAGAGTGAGGTATCTCAGAAGTGCCTTGATCACTTTGATCATATTAGTGGCGCAGTTGATAACCAGCGCAACTTCCTTGAATGTGGTGAGGATCTCACCAAATACGCCATCAGTGGCAACATTAAGCGCCACAGCGATCACTGAAAATATTTTCTTGAGCGTATCGGTCAAACAGTCGCCATTTTGAGGAAGACATTCATCACCACAAGGAACGGGGTATGCCATGGGGCAATAGGTGATGCAGTCATCTCCATCCTTACCATACCCTAGGGGGCAAATGTTGTGGCTGTCGAAATCTTCAGTCTTTCGGTAACACGCCTTATCCGTTGGATTACTGATGGTGGGACCAACCCAATTGCGGATTGACATGCTGTAGGTAATGAAACCCGATCCGGAGCCTGACCCGATATCGGTTCCCATGTCATCCGTCAGAGACACTCCCTTCGCCGCAATTCGTGTCCAAATGGCACCAATCTGGTCGATTTCATCACCGGAACGACCGAAGAATCCGCTGAGCTGGTAGCCGTCGGGGGCTGTAGCAGACCCTTTATTACCTGTTTGAGTTCCTCCTGAGATCGAGTTGCCCAAGTTTGTTCCAAGGTTGAGGTAGAAAACGCGAGTGTGGTCATTTTTCTTGTCCCAGTGCGCTTCGATTGAGTTGATATACTCACCAGTCCCAAGAATAAGCGTGTTATCTGTTCCACCAGTTCCGCCATGAACCATGTACACTTCTGCAGGCTGTGTTATGTGCAGTGTCACAGCGTCAACACGTTTGCCTGCGCGAATCGTGACTCCACCAGCCATTTGCCCCAACACAAGTGCATTGACATCGGAGAAGGCGGTGCCATGAGGACCACCGAACAATTGACTGAGTATAATGTCTTCATCTGCAACTTCTGGTGCTTCAGTCGCAACCGCTTCAATCTCCTTTATACTGGTCCAGATTGCACCAAGTCGGTCGATTTCGTCGCCGTCACGCCCAAAGAAACCACTTAGTTGATATCCATCAGGCGCAGTCACTACACCTTGTTCGTCAGTTGGTTTGCCACCCGTGATTGAGTGCCCCAGATTTGTGGTGAAGTTGAGGTAGAAAACGCGTGTGTGAGCGTTGTGCTGACCCCAGTGCGCTTCCATCGACGTGACGTACTCTCCAGCAGCAAGTGCAAGGGTGTTGTCAGTTCCTCCAGTTCCTCCATGTCTGAAGCTTAGTGGTGAAGGTGCAGAGATGGTCAAGCTGATTCCGTCAACACGATCTCCGCCCCGAACAGTAATCGAGCTTACCGTTTGTCCCGAAGATGCTGAAGATTCATCCGTGAATTCACTGCCATGGGGTCCTCCGAAAACGTCGCTCAGCTCAATCCCTGCAATTGTGCTTGCCTTGACATGCTGTTCACCGCTACCTGATACCGACGAGTCCGGGGCGATCTCTGTCTGACTTACATCTTCGGAGACGGAGCCTGAAGCTGAATCCACAACATCAGCAGGTGCTACCGTACTGGGTTCAGCAGTGGCAATGTTTGCCCAAACAGCTCCAAGCAAGTCGATCTCGTCACCGTCGCGACCAAAAAAACCTGAGAGCTGGTATCCCGCAGGTGCAGTCGCTGTCGCGCTCGAGTCTGTAGTACTTCCTCCAGCAAGCGTGTTGCCAGCACTTGTGGTGAATTTCAGGTAGAAGATTCGCGTGTGACCGTCCTTCTCACCCCAGTGAGCTTCCATTGATGTGATGTGCTCGTCCTTCCCAAGTACCAACGTTTGGTCACTGCCACCACTTCCACCATGAGTGAAGGTTTTTGGTGTTGGCGCTGATATGACCAATGTGAGACCATCGACGCGATCCCCTGACCGGAGTGTAAGTGAACTTACTGTCTGACCTGCCACAACCGAAGCTTGATCCGAAAACTCGGTGCCATGAGGACCACCGTAACTTTCACTGAGCTGGACTGAGTCATCTGATGTCACTTCAACGATGAAAACGAGGATCAAGACAACCAGTGTTTGGAAAACAATTTTTGATGCTGTTGGCATCATTGATCTAGGAGATCAATTTCGCTAATGAGACCTTCCGAGCTGTCCGGTCTCAGGGGATAATGGTCATTTTCGTGCAAATGAAGACACCGATCAGCGATGCCAGCACTATCGCACATTATTATAGCAGTCGTGGTCTCGAAGAGCTGCACAAAACGTTTTTTCGGATGGTGACTTACTCAAGACCGTATGATCGAACCGTGATCATGGGATCGGGGATCCAAATGATTGAGATAAAATAGGCGTATGCTTATTGAAGCGATTACCGAGATGTCGTCCATCCACAAACAATTGGGGAGAACACCAGATGTGACGCCACGCAAACTATTCTACCACGACCTGGCAGAAGCTAAAATCCAGTGCGAGGAGTGTTACTAAGCAGAAGAACTACAGTAGGTATATGTGTTGCAGTAGCGGCTGACATAGCGTCATCGAGTTAAATGGGATGTCACTTGATTTGTCGATGAAGAGATAGACAATTGAACCGGAATCAAGCCTTGAACCGGAATCAGACTTGACCGGAATCAAACCTGGATCATTGTGTACAGGTTTACTACTTCAGTTTCAACCTCAACATAACTATTCTTCATCCAGCCTAATCAGTGCTTTAAAGACATTTTATTTCTTGACAGGTACACAGGAACACTATATGTAGTTTTCGCACTACGAACTTCTAACCAAACATACCAAACACTCAACACTTTCTAACTCACATTGATCCGTACATGCATCGTAATGTGTCCGCCTTCTGATGATCGTGGAATCCAAAGCAGCAATGAGCCACCACCTGAACCTGGCAATCCGAATAAACCAGGACGCCAGCGGTCAAGATACATGTTCTTGTCTTGCAACTCCGGGATAGTAGCATCCCACGTCACGACGTCACCGGCACCAACATCAACTTCGGCATAGTCATCACCACCCGAATGAATAACCACAGTCACGTCCTCAGTGTCAACACTTTCGAAAATTAAATGAACAACGCCGTCACCCGACTTGGTCCACGACCCGTAACTTCCTTCGAATGCTTCATCGACAGTCTTTAGACCAAGAGCGTCATACAACGTGCCATCATCAATTTCGCCCAAATACGCAGTCGGACCGCAAATCGACTGAACGAATTGGGAGCCCATGTATGCGATACCAGTTGGATCAATCGTCGACAGAACGACTAGACCCATGTTCGCCACCTTGAGCATATACTCATCATTTGCCACATCCTTGCCCATGTCTGTTGTACCCGTTTCAATAAGCTGGTCAATGATCACCCCGAATGTCTTTCGGAGCATATCGCGCGTCTCGAAAGCTGCCGTCCTAGTTTTGGTGGCTAGAAGTTCACCCATGCAGTTGTTCGTGACCGTCGGGATATCATTAAGCACGATAGACGACTTGTACACAGTCACTCGCACATCGTTTGCAGCAGCATTAGGTGTCTTGTTGCGAACATCGTTGACCGCGAATATTACATGGTCAGTGAGACTTTTAAGAGCCCAACCGCATGTCGAATTCTTGTCAATAATTCCCTGGAGCTCGTCTACTGTTGTAGAGGAAGAGTTGAGTGTTCCGCTACCTGTGAGTAAATTCAAGACATTGGCTCCAGTGGATATGATCATGTCACCATTGGTGATAGCTTGTTTCACAATGCCTTCCACAATTGTGAGCACGGTGTCAGCAAACTGAGCTCCTTTTGGGACCGGAAGTCCGAGACAAACACACACAGCCACCGGAAGATCAATCAGCACAACGTCTGCTTGATAAGCTACAGTGAGAAGCTGTTCAGTGTCTCCTTGAGGGGCTGTCGTTTGCTGGTACCGCAAGTAGAAGATAAGAGATCGAATTACCGAGATGATGTTTGCAGCGCACGTGATAGCCCACTTTGCAGTCTTGTAAGCAGCCAAAATTTCACCAAATACACCACCAGTAGCTGCATTCAGCGCAACAACAACGACAGAGCCAATCTTGGAGAGAACAGCAAGTGCGCAGTCGTCATTTTGAGGAATGCATTCCAATGCACACCTAACGGGATATGCCATGGGGCATTGCGTGATGCAGTCGTCATCATCCTTGCCGTATCCCAACGGGCAAATGTTGTTGCTATCAAAGGCGACTGTCTTCCGATAACACGCTGTATCGCTGGAAACTCCGATGGTTGGGCCCACCCAATTGCGAATTGTGGTACCGTACGTTCCGTTGCCTGTACCAGCAGGATTAGTGAGCTCGATGTTGGTAGCAGAAATTCTCGTCCAAATTACCCCAAGTCGATCGACTTCATCCTCAGCACGACCGTGAAATCCACTCAATTGAAAACCTTCCGGGGCAGTCGCTGTACCTTTGTTATCCGTAGGAGTTCCGCCGGAGATAGTGTTTCCAGCGCTAGTAGTGAAGCTGACGAAGAAAACTCGCGTATGTCCGTCTTTCTTGTCCCAATGTGCTTCCATCGACGTAATGTACTCGCCATCACCGAGTGTGAGAGTTTGCTCGTTGCCTCCATTTCCACCGTGGTTCATAGTTACTTCAACCGGTGTAACAACTTGCAGTGTCACTGCGTCAACTCGTCTATCCGAACGAATCGTAATAGAGCTAGCTGTCTGTCCAAACTTGATCGAGTTGATATCTGAGAACGCAATTCCGTGAGGACCACCGAAAGTCTCGCTAAGCACGATATCTGCATCTGCGGAGACTGCGGTAGCGGGTACTTCTTCAACGACATCAATACTCGTCCACACCACACCCAAAAGATCAATTTCATCGCCATCACGACCAAAAAAACCACCGAGTTGGTAGCCTTCTGGTGCAGTGATCGAAGCCTTCTCATCAGTTTGCGACCCTGCTGAGATCGTGTTACCGGCGCTCGTACCAAAATTGAGATAGAATATGCGGGTGTGGCCATCTTTTTGGCCCCAGTGTGCTTCCATCGACGTGATATGTTCACCCGCACCAAGTTTAAGAGTATATGGATCTCCACCTGTACCCCCGTGAGTGAACGTTTGTGCTTTAGGAGCGGATACTTCAAGTGAGAGGCCATCGATACGTTTAGCACCACGTACAGTTAGTGAGGTGATCGTTTGTCCTGAGGTAGCAGAAGGCTGATCCGAAAATTGCTTTCCATGAGGTCCACCAAATGACTCGCTTAGCTGCACAGCACGCTTAACCTTTGTTGTCGTCCCTCCAGATTCTTCGGCGGGTTTTACAGTACCTGGAGCTTCTTCGGGAGCTGGGGCTGGTGTAGGTGGTGCTGTAACCAGCGCAATGCTCGTCCAAATTGCACCCAAGAGATCAATCTCGTCACCGTCACGGCCAAAGAAGCCTCCAAGTTGAAACCCGTCCGGTGCAGTCACCGAATTTTTATCCTCGGTCATCGTTCCTCCCGAGATCGAGTTGCCTGCGCTCGTACCAAAGCTCAAGTAGAAAATGCGAGTGTGATCATTTTTCTTGCCCCAGTGCGCTTCCATCGATGTAATGTGTTCACCTTCACCAAGTTTGAGAGTTTTGGGGTCACCGCCATCACCACCATGACTAAATGTCTGTGCTTTAGGTCCCGAGATCTCGAGTGCGACCCCATCGACACGCTCACCAGCACGAATCGTAATGGAAACGACAGTTTGACCTGAAGTTGCTGCTGCTTCATCTGAAAATTCCGTTCCATGAGGACCACCAAAGGTTTCACTTAGCTGAACAGAGTCCTCAACAGAAATGACTGGTGCAGCAGGTGCAGGTACTTCTGTAGTAACAGGGGCCGGGGCCTCTGTTGCTGCTGGAACTGGAGCCTCCGTTCCAGCAGGCACATTTTCGGAAGGAGCTGGAACCTCAATGGTAGAAGGGGAGGGTGCAGGGGCCGGAGCAGGGGGGTCTGTTGCTGGTGGTGGGGTATCTGCCGCAATTCGAGTCCAAATCGTGCCTAACAAGTCAATTTCGTCGCCATCCCGTCCAAAGAATCCTCCAAGCTGGAAGCCCTCAGGTGCGGTCACAGTATTCTTATCGTCTGTCATTGACCCCCCTGCGATCGAGTTGCCAGCACTTGTACCGAAATTCAAGTAGAAAATTCGCGTGTGGTCATCCTTCTTGCCCCAATGAACCTCCATGGACGTGATAACCTCACCGGCACCTAGAGTGAGGGTATTTGGGTCTCCTCCATTTCCACCATGGGAAAATGTTGCTGCGGTAGGTCCGGTAACTTCCAAGGTGAGACCATCAACGCGTTCACCTGCTCGTATGGTGACGGAACCGATAGTCTGTCCTGACGCTACAGAAGCTTGATCTGAAAATTCTGTGCCATGGGGTCCACCAAAGCTCTCACTTAGCTGCACCGAGTCATCGGAAAAGCTTCCAGGGATAATCACCAACACCAGAAACACCAAGGCTCGAAGGATCATCGAATTCTTCCCAATACAAGCAGCTTGGAACTGGAATCGCTACTACCGAGATGTTTGAGGCAGGGCACGCGAAAACGAAAATACATGTGTAAACGATCAACAGCAGATGTGCTGTTATAGGAAGGCTATCCAAGTTGTAGCACCACCGTGCGATTGACAACAGGATTGATTTCAGGATGGGAGCATCTAACAAATTTACCAATGGTGCTTCATGCCACACCATTATGGCCAACCAAGGAGGCACACGAACAGCAGCTCCTTCTCTACGATGATCACACAACTTTAAAATTTTTAATTACTAACTGCCAGCTGTGGTGATCGAAAAGATTCTGTCTGTAAGATGTATTCAAATGGTGATGGAAACTTTTCTTGGGCTCAACTCACTCTAGTCGACTTTGGCATCTCTTTAGATTGTTCGTACACCATTACTGTGTTAACGAATGACTCATCCTTGGTACTACAATGAATACTGCAAACACGACAGATAGATAGTTCATATTTACTTGATGGACCTGAGCAGTTAACACACTACTCACTACTCACCTGGAGTTTTCTTAACTAACGTTGATGCGTACATGCATCTCGATGTGACCTCCCTGTGATGAGCGTGGAATCCAAAGTACCAATGACCCGCCTCCTGATCCGGGTAAACCCAAAAGACCTGGACGCCATCGGTCGATGTACATGGTTTTATCTTGCAATTCGGGGATTGTGGCATCCCATGTCACGGTATCACCTGCTGCAACGTCAATTTCAGCATATTTGTCGCCTCCCGAATGGATCACCACCGTCACATCTTCAGTGTCAACACTTTCCAAACTGAGATGAACAACGCCATCTCCAGACCTTGTCCATGTGCCATAACTACCTTCAAAAGCCTCGTCCACCGTCGTAAGCCCAAGTGCATCATTAAGTCTGCCATCATCGATTTCACCTAGATAGGCTGTGGGCCCGCAGATCGGCTGTACGAACTGAGATGCCATGTACGCGATTCCCGTTGGATCAATCGCTGATAGTGCAACCAGCCCCATATTCGACACTTTCAACATGTACTCATCTTCTGCAACGGATTCTCCCATATCCGTGGTACCCGTTTCAATGAGCTGGTCAATAATGACCCCAAACGTCTTCCGAAGCAAATCACGCGTCTCGAATGCTGCTGTGACCGTCTTGTTAGATAGAAGTTCGCCCATACAATAATTCGTGACGGTAGGTATATCATTCAGCACAATGGAAGACTTGTAAACACTAACCCGAATATCATCCACCAGAGCCTCAGGTGTAGTGTTGCGAACTTCGTTTACAGCTCGGACGACTTTATCCGTGAGGTGTTTGAGCTCATAGCCGCAACTCGAGTTAGTATCGATTAGATCTTGAAGTTCATCAACAGTTGAGTCGGTTGTATTCAACGCACCCGTACCAGTGAGTAGATTGAGTACGTTCTCTCCTGTTGAGATGATTTCGTCGCCATTGGTGATCGCCTGCTTCACTATGCCTTCCACAACCTTGAGTACTATAGAGGCATATTTGGCATTGGCTGGAACTGGAAGACCAAGACAAGTGCACACGGCAATAGGCAGATCGTAGAGTACAACATCGGACTGATAGGCAACGACGAGTAGCTCTGCTGTGTCTCCTTCCGGAGCTGTAGTTTGGCGATAGCGTAGATAGTAGATCAGTCCGCGAATAACCGTGATAATATTTGCCACACAAGTGATAGCCCACTTAGCTGTCTTGTAAGCTGCATAGACTTCTCCGAAGACACCTGCAGTCGCAGCATTGAGAGCCACAGTGACGACAGATCCAATTTTCGAGAGTGTCTCGAGAGCACAATCGTCATTTTGAGGAATGCATTCCAAAGAGCATGAAACAGGATATGATAGTGGGCATTGTGCGATACAGTCACTTCCATCCTTGCCGTAACCCAGCGGGCAGATGTTGGTACTGTTGTAGGCTACCGACTTTCGATAGCACGCAGTATCATCGGCCTCTCCAATTGTAGGCCCCACCCAGTTACGAATCGTGGTAGTTCCATACGTGAGGCTATCACTCTCCTCCACGTCGGTGAGTGAAAGATCTGCAGCTAAAATTCTAGTCCAGATCGCCCCAAGCTGATCAACTTCACTCTCTGCTCGGCCGTAAAACCCAGCCAGTTGAAATCCTTCGGGAGCTGTTGCTGTGGCTTTATCTTCAGTCTGTGTTCCTCCTGAAATTGAGTTACCTGCACTGGTAACGAAACTCAGATAAAATACTCGAGTGTGATCATCTTTCTTCCCCCAATGAGCCTCCATCGACATGATGTATTCCCCAGCACCAAGCGTAAGCGTGTTTTCGGTTCCACCTGATCCTCCGTGGTTCATTGTAACCTCCTCTGGAGTTGCAATTTGTAGTGTTATGGCATCCACACGCTCCCCGGCACGGATCGTAATGGAGCTTGTAGTTTGCTCGAATTTGATTGAATTGATATCCGAGAACGCAACACCGTGGGGACCTCCATACAGGTCACTGAGGACAATATCACTGTCCGATACAGACGTCGTAGTTGTGTTACCAGAGCTTGTATCCTCAACAGACTCAATATTCGTCCACACAACACCGATGAGATCAATTTCATCACCATCACGACCGAAGAAGCCACCCAATTGGTATCCGTCTGGCGCAGTCACAGATCCACTTTCATCCGTCTTAGTTCCTCCAGACACGGTATTTCCTGCGCTGGTACCAAAACTTAGGTAGAAAATTCGCGTATGACCGTTCTTTTGACCCCAGTGAGCTTCCATCGACGTGATATATTCACCTGAATCGAGTTTGAGTATATTGTCCGTTCCACCAGTTCCACCGTGTGTAAATGTCTGAGCTGTAGGTGCTGAAATTTCGAGAGTAAGTCCATCGACACGTTCACCTGCTCGAACAGTAAGAGAAGTGATCGTTTGTCCTGAAGTAGCTAACGACAAATCGGAGAACTGTTCTCCATGAGGTCCACCGAACGTTTGGCTGAGTCGAGTGGCTACTCCAGAAGTAGTAGGCGCGGTTGTACTCGGTGATTTTGATGTTATTAGCGTTCCTTCATCCATTGATCCTGAACTCGTGAATGTCGACGAACCCTTGGAAGTTCCTACAACTGAACCACTTGATACCGACAAATCTGTTTGAGTTGTTGTCGTTTGATCTGTCGACTCTGATGAATCCCCTGAAGTTGCGTTCGATGGAGCAACGGTGCCTGGAATCACTGTCACTGCATCAATGCTCGCCCAAACTACCCCCAGGAGGTCAATCTCGTCACCGTCACGTCCGTAAAATCCTGCCAATTGATACCCTTCAGGAGCAGTCACTGATCCTGTTGATGCGGTTTGTGTTCCGCCGGAGACCGAGTTTCCAGCATTGGTACCGAAATTCAGGTAAAAAATACGAGTATGCCCATCTTTCTTGTCCCAATGTGCCTCCATGGATGTAATGTACTCCCCCATTCCGAGTGTGAGTGTATGGTCCGTTCCGCCAGTTCCACCGTGTGTGAATGTCTTTGGTGTAGGTGAAGACACACCTAGAGAAATACCATCGACACGATCCCCTGCACGAATTGTGATAAAACTGATCGTCTCTCCTGCCACAACCAAAGTTTCATCCGAGAATTCGGTCCCATGAGGACCACCAAACGTCTCACTGAGCTGCACAGTATCGACAGACGCACTCGTACTGGCAGCAATGAGAACGATGAACGTCCACACTTGCAATAGAGTAAAGACTCGAGTTGCCATGAAAGACAATGGCATCTGCCTCTGCACCATCAGTTTAACAGAGACAGCAAAATCGAGAATGACTGAGCTTTTGCAAGTCCATGCGGCGGTAAAGCTCGCATTTCGCCAGCCGATGTCGAGGTTGTTTTGTTGAGATGATACCTCATGCAACACCTATGGAAAGGCACTTTCGATAGGATAAAGGCCATGGATTAGAACTGATGACAGGGATGACCACGTCCAACTCAACCGTTAGTGCTGTCCGGATCGAAGTGGTATGATGCCTAACATTTTGTTCATTCGGTAACTTGCATTGCCCGTACATCACTAATTATTTACTGCTGCCAGTGCTGTAGGCATGGTACTGATTGTTTCGTTTCGGACACCATACAGCGATGGTTTTTGCGAGCTTAAGGCCGATCTATGAAGCCTTGAATGGATTGTGTAGGAGTCGCAACGTGAGCAGATGGTGGTAAGGTGCTGGCAAGTGCGTGGTAGGGAAAGCGAGATTTAGGCACATATCTCACCAGTTCCTATGCAACACATTGCACATGCAAGCACGCGTATTTGGTGTTGTGCACGTTGCACTTGTACTTGGATGGATGAGGTTGGAGGGATGTCAAGATCAGAAACCTCGATTAGTGAAATTTGAGTTCGTTGAACACACGTACACGTCGATCCTAGAAAAGCGTAGACGAGAGTGGCATGAGGTACACCATGAAGTAGCTCAGCAGATGACTGGATGGGAGTGCTACTGCATGTACTTCCATGCGAATTCACGCAATAAATACATCAACTACTGTCATGCAAGTTGCATTTGATTTGCACGGGAGCAGTGACCTAGTCAAACTCTTGCTCATCTGGTTAGCTGCAAACGGTGGTCACTTGCGTCTCCTGGTTCCGGTGATAGTATCACTAGGTACCCTGGTCAGGAAGATTTACCCATCGTTTAACTTCTAGTTCAGAATCACAACTGCAATCACTGTCCGAGTGATACTGTACTGATGTAGCACGAGAGAGTGAACTCTTCACAGCATTCTACTACATTCACAACTACGTTCACACTTGTTTGCACTTATTCCTAATACCCCCACAACAATTGACTCTGCTTTCACTTAGCTCGGGTTGATTCGGACGTGCATTTCGAGGTGACCTCCTTCAGACGCTCTAGGAATCCATAGTAACAACGAACCACCTCCTGAACCTGGCAATCCGAATAAACCTGGACGCCAGCGATCGAGATACATGCTCTTATCTTGAAGCTCTGGTATGGTAGCGTCCCATGTCACCGTATCACCGGCTGCAACATCCACTTTAGCGTATTCTTCACCTCCCGAATGGATTACGACTGTAACATCTTCTACGTCAACGCTTTCGAGAATGAGGTGAACGACGCCATCTCCTGTCTTCGACCATGTTCCGTAGCTACCGACGAATGCTTCATCTACTGTTGTGAGACCAAGTGCATCGTATAATGTACCGTCATCAATTTCACCAAGGTAAGCGGTTGGACCACAAATGGGCTGGACAAACTGGGAAGCCATGTAGGCGATACCCGTTGGGTCAACTGTAGACAACACAACAAGCCCCATATTGGCCACCTTCAGCATATAATCGTCTTCAGCCACGTCCTTCCCCATATCTGTTGTTCCTGTCTCAATTAGCTGGTCAACGATCACGCCGAATGTCTTCCGCAGCATATCGCGAGTCTGAAAGGCTGCAGTCATCGTTTTGTTGTCCAGAAGCTCTCCCATACAGAAATTCGTGACGGCTGGGATGTCGTTCATGACAGTTGACGATTTGTACACTGCAACTCGAACGTCATCCGCTGAAGCATCGGGAGTCGAGTTACGAATGTTGTTAACTGAGCTTACGACATGATCGGTGAGGCGCTTGAGTTCATAGCCACAACTGGAATTCTTGTTGATCAAGTCTTGGAGATCGTCCGTTGACGAGTCTGCTGTACCATTGAGTGCACCAGTGCCTGTAAGCAGCTTGAGTACATTCTCCCCTGTTGAAATGATTTCCTCACCATTAGTGATCGCTTGCTTTACGATACCTTCGACGATCACAAGCACGATGTCACCGTATTGCGCTAATTTAGCGTTTCTTTTGTACTTCCCGCCCTTGTATTTTGCATCCGCGTACTTTATGTTCTTGGGCACCGGGAGATTAAGACATGCACACACAGCCACAGGGAGATCATACAACACAACGTCAGCTTGATATGCTACGTTGAGCAACTCTGCTGTCTTTCCTTGAGGTGCCGAGGTTTGTCGATAGCGGAGATAGTAGATGAGACCACGAACCACCGTGATAATATTCGCAGCACAGGTTACAGCCCACTTTGTCGTTTTGTAGGCTGCAAGAATCTCCCCAAACAAACTGCCGGTGGCGAGATTAAATGCCACAGCAACGACGGAACCAATCTTGCTAAGTGTCTCCAGGGCACAGTCGTCATTTTGAGGGATGCACTCCAATGAACATTGAACAGGATACGATAGCGGACACAGGGCCAAACAATCATCGCCATCATTGCTGTAACCAAGTGGACAGGCACTATTGCTACCAAAGCCTACCGACTTCCGGTAGCATGCGGTATCGCTGGCCTGGAGAATGGTGGGTCCGACCCAGTTACGAATTGTAGTTCCGTAAGTTATTCCAGACCCAGAACTTGATTCTTCATCCCTGAGCGATAAGTCTTTTGCTGTCATCCTCGTCCAAATTGCACCTAGCTGATCAATTTCACCTCCACCACGCCCAAAGAACCCAGCGAGCTGAAAACCATCGGGGGCTGTTGCAACAGCGTTACTATCGGTTTTTGTTCCTCCTGAGACTGAATTGCCTGCGCTCGTAATGAAATTGAGATAGAAAACGCGTGTGTGATCGTTGGTGTGTCTGTTCTTGTCCCAATGGGCCTCCATCGATTTAATGTATTCCCCAGCACCGAGTGTGAGCGTATTTCCTTGATCACAAGAGTAACCATGGGAAAATGTTATCTCTGCTGGGGTTGCAACTTGCATGATCACTCCATCAACGCGATCTCCTGAGCAAATAGTGATGGAACTAATGTCTGCGCGAATTTGACTTCCTCAATATCCGAGAACGCATTACCATGGGGACCACCGTATAGTGCACTCAGCTGAATGTCCTCGTTCGTACTCGTACTCGTTGAGCCCGTAGTACTGGGAGCGTCCTTTACGACAGCGATACTTGTCCACACAACACCCAGCATATCAATTTCTTGGTCACCACGACCAAAGAATCCACCGAGTTGATAACCATCGGGAGCTGTTGCTGTTGCTGACGTATCGGTTTGTGTTCCAGCAGATACAGAACGCCCCGTATTCGTGACGAAACTCAGATAGAAAACGCGGGTTTGATCATTCGTGTGGCTGTTCTTGTCCCAATGAACTTCCATCGACTTGATATACTCTCCTGCGTTGAGCGACAACGCGTTGTTAGTGTCGCTAACGCCATCAAAGCCATGAAGAAATGTTTGTGGTGTTGGTGCTGTGATCGTGAGTGTGATACCGTCAATACGAGCACCAGCACGAATTGCAATTGAGCTGACAGTTTGTCCAGACGTAGCCAAGGACTGGTCTGAAAATTCGGTTCCATGGGGTCCGCCGAATGTCTCGCTTAGTTGAGTAGCAGGCCCAGAAGGTGCTGGCGCCGTTGTGCTAGGAGACTCGGACGTAAGCAGTGAGCCATCACTTGTAGTTGAATCACCCGAATCGACTGAGCCCGAACTTGGAAACTCAATGGCGATAGAAGCTGCAGATCCTGAGCCCATAGAAGCTGATGAATCATCTGGAGCATTAGTTGATGCTTGAGTAGCAGACGCTGACACATCCACCGATGCTCCTGTGTCGGCATCACCTGACGCTGAGAAGTTGGCTGGAATAACAGTAGCTGGGCCAACCTCGACAGTAGTAAGTGGTGCCCAAACTGCACCTAACATATCGATCTCACCACCATCACGGCCAAAGAATCCTGCTAATTGATACCCCTCGGGTGCAGTGACTGATCCCGTGGAATCGGTTTGTGTGCCTCCGGAAACGGAGTTGCCATCACTGGTGACGAAGTTTAGATAGAAAACACGCGTGTGATCATTTGTGTGGCGATTTTTATCCCAATGGGCCTCCATAGACTTGATATACTCTCCAGGTTTCAATTGGAGTGTGTTCATGGTGTCGCTAACCCCATCGTACCCATGGGTAAATGCCTGAGCATTGGGCGCTGATATCTCCAGTGTGATACCGTCGATGCGAGCACCAGCTCGTATCGTGATCGAGCTGACAATTTCTCCCCCAACAACAGCAGCTTGATCCGAGAAAGCATTACCGTGTGGGCCACCGAATGACTGACTGAGTTGTGAAGGAATATCTGAAGCGACATGCTGTACAACAAGTACACTCACTAAAGCCCATACCTTCATTATCGTGATTGCATGAAGTGCCATTCACGTTCTTGTGGTCCACTGTCAATTGGAAGTGAATTTTGGTCTGTTAACACACTGGGAATTTGAAAATGATGTTCGTTCCCCAGAACTCAAACTATCCATTTGTCGTGCTGTGTTTGAGTTGGATAGCCCTGTACAAATACATCCCTAGGACCATGAATAACTCACAGCCCAAGATTATGGCACGGTCATAGCACGTTGTGACGTAATTCCAAACGCTGAAGAACAGATGGCCTTCACGAAGATTCTCTGTGCTCACGGTGAGCCGGGTAAGCGAGCCTTATCGATATGGTTTCGCTCACGATTCTTACGCACACCAACGACAGAGTCTTTCTAAGTGTGCTCTCGTTTGTGGCGGACTGCTTCATTTTTTCATTCAAGTGTAGGACCGACACTTGTGCCGCAATAAGATGGAGACCACACAACAAGTCATGCTGGAAATCGAGTTGAAATCGCGTTGGAAAGGTCCGAGGAATTCTAACACTAGCCTTTTTTGGAGGTAATTCAACTGGAAAAAGCATAGCGCTAACAGGACGTGTAAAAGTTTTTCTACAATCGTTATTTCCCACTCGTCTCATTCCCTCGTCTTCGTTTGCACCTCGCTCCAGCACTTGCGGTTTACCCAAATGCAATTCGAGGCCTGCGCATTGTAATAATCCTATTGCGAATTGCAATCGATCTCTAATTAATAGTGAGGATTGTCCCGGTAGCGCTTCGCCCGTTTGAGGTAGTTTGCCTAGAACTCGTTCTGTAGCAAATAGAGCTTCTGTCCATTGATGACTTCGTATGGAACGTTGAACTTGTCGATAATGTGTTCTGGTGAGTTACCATTCGCGATTTGGCGATTACATCTTTGCGTCTTGCCACGAAAGATTGTGGAGACTTTGGATAAGTTCTGTACCATAGACTCTCTCTTCGTCGTCCTTGGTTTCCGTATGGTTATCCACACTTTACAGTGATTTCTCTCCATTGTCATCAATAGATAACGAACAGATTGTGTACGTAGGAATACACAACAATTGAAATACATAGATAGTGAGATTAAGTTGCTCTATGTTGAGTACGATAACTTAACCTTCCCGCACCATAGTCTCTAGTCGAACGTTAAGAGCAGATCTCATGTCATTGAGCGTGGCTGGAGCAGTGTCTCGCTTGTGGTCCGCCAAGGGCGACGAGCGGTGCGATCCACCGCGCTCGGACGACTATAAGGACTGGTCGCTCATGCAGCTCAAGCGCGAGATCACGCAGCGTCAGCTCAAGACGAACCCTCGTCGACGCAACAAAGACGCGTTTGTCCGTGTGCTGCTGGCAAGCGATCAGGAGCAGGCTCAGCAGACTCAAGCACAGAATCAGCAGCAAACTCTCGATGATCCTGTTCTCTTCGTCCCCACGTCCACGTCGGAACTGCAGAATATGTACATTAATAACGGAGACCAGCAGCAGAACCAAGATATGTACGGAAATCATGGAGGCCAACAACCACAACAGCAGGACCTTTATAACGGGACACAGCAGCAACAGGAGGTGTATATCGAGCCTCAACAGCAGCAGGAACCTTATGTGAATACTGGAGAGCAGCAGAACTTTATGACCAGCGACGTTAATGTCGGGGTGATACAAGCTGCTCCATTGGCCCCGTCAGCTCCTTTGGTTCGAGATCAAGTACAAGAACCAGCTCAGATCTGTCAGACACCAGTTGCAGATGTTGCCACTGTTGCTTCGGTGACGTCTGAATCGGAAGTTGAGACTCCTCAGTGTTTTCAGGATTCGAAGAGACAGAAGGTGGATGGAACAGGACAGGAGAGCGAGGGAGGCGAGAATGCTAATAGTACTGTGATTGAGGCAACGAGGCCGGGGAATGCTATACAGGTCGGGAAAGGGTCAACAGAGTATTTGAGACGGAAGCTGAGTATTCAGGAAGCACGTCTCGAAATTGAGAGCAGACGCTTGGATTTAGAAACCAAGCGTGAGCAACGGAATAGTGAGTTGCATGCGGTGCAACTCGCGTTGGCTAAGGAGCAATTGCAGCAAGCCAAGCTGACTACTCAGAAAATGAAGACCGAGTGGATGGTGGAGCAGATGATTCAGAAGAAAAGGTTGAATGATGCAGGTATCTCGCAGGAAGACTCTTCAGCACTTGGGATGTATTTGCCGTGAAATTTTGGAGATTCTTGAGCCGTTCGAGCGGCTCGATAATGGTTCGTCTTCGCTGTTGTTTGATGTATGTGTAACAAAGTTGTCCGCTTGTGGACTATGCATGATTACTTGAAATACTTCGTTCTTCCTTTTGGAAAATAACTAAATTGTGGTGCTGAATTATTAAGCTCCGTTTCTCTTCCCTCGAGAACGATGCTGTTCGTAAATCACACTATACTCTTCGTTGGTGCTTAGTCGAGGGTACAGCGGAGTATGTTGATGCAGGCACCGCTGCACGCATAAGCAATGGTGTTGGAGCATTTGACTGAGGAGCAGAGCTGCTACTTGTGGACGCCTTGTAGACGCGGTCGATGAGCTTTTTGACACGTGACTTCGCCAGATTAGATAGCTCACCTGAGGAAAGCAGAATCGCAGACTGCATGGACGCTGCTTCTTGTGAAAATAAGACAGTCACTTCCTTCACGATTGTCTTAAATCGTTCACGTGTTAACTTTCCAGCCCCATTGTTTTGCTTGTAAAGCGGATACAGCTTAGCTTTCACGTACTCGACCACAGTATCCGACCACCTGTGGTCAACACTTGCGTTTAGCCATTTCCTTTCAATGCAACAACTATAATAATGGAGTACGTACGCTTCACGACTTCGCTTCCGTTTTCCTTTTGCTCTCGCTGGTCGTTTTGGAGAAGTGAAAGCCGTGATCAGAGGTAAGTCTTGTGCACCATTAACTGGCGATGATACGTGCTGGACTACTAGGGGTTGTGGTGATTCACTTGGTGCTGGAGGGTTCAGATCTCGCCACTTCTCGCTGAGCTCGATTATTCGCTGTCGAATTTCGATGCTAACATCGGATAGCTCAGCAAGACTGTCCATTGTACCTTGCAAACCGTTCTCCTGAAACCATACACTTCAAGTTAGACATGCAATCCTGCAAGACGTTCGGCTTGCGTACTTACCTCCACAAGGTCTTCCTTTCGAACAGGCAGCGTCTCGAAGATGCCAATCACTGCATCTAGTACCTGTGGATTGGGTGAAGATGAAGAGTTCTCCCCTTCATGTTCCGACACTCGAATCCACTGGTGCAGTACTGACAAGCATCCCAACTCGACAGCAGCAGCCTTTTCTTTTTGATTGAGACGGCTGAAAAATGTTTTGACCCGTGATACCAGCCTCAGTTTTGCAGTTTTGGGGATCAACAGCGCCACTGACGATGCGTAATTATCGCTGCTTACAGCGTCCTGCATTAGTTTAGCAAGCTCGCAATATTCCGGAGCAAACGAATTGGATACCCGGTTGCTGCGTTGAATAGGCCGACTGCTGCTGTCATTAAGCAGACTAGGATCGTGCGTTGCAATCGCAGCCGCCGCAAGTTCTTGTCTGCTTCGACTTTGATCCTCCCACATTTGATCAATCATCGATGACGCGGACGAAGCTACCATTGATCGTGTTCCATGCTGGGTAGCACTAGTATTACTTCCACTTCTTCGCCCATATAATGAGGACTGTGTCAAATCACCACGTGCAAACATTGCATCAGCGCGTAATTGCACCTGCATGAGCTCTCTCGACATCCGCAGTGCATACGCCGCTGCAATTCCTCGCATCGGTCGTCGGTTCTCCGCTTCTTCCACTGCAACAAAGCCAGGAGTTCCGCGCCTTCGCGATCTAGTCGCTGTTGATCCACGTCCACCCAACACATTCGACATCAAACTTGCCAATCGTCGCGTCCGACGTCGCGTAGACACCGTTGTAGCCGGTCTTTCAATTGCGTCACTAGCTCTTTGTTGCGTAGCAGCATGTCTGGAGCAATACCACGACGTATTCGGTACTGACCGCAGGCCAATACAGTACGTATGGTTCGCTACACCGCAGCCCAGTGCTTCACACAGCAGCAACACATGCTCGTCCTCTCCAGAGCCACAGAGTTCACATCGTGCTTGGTTCACCAGCCGCAATTGGGCGGCAAAGTCATGATCCGATGGATCTGGTCGATAAACCTGTTTGATGTCCTGTATGACCTCCCGATGGGCCACTGCACCTTGTGCGTCCTGTCGAGTGACTGAGTTGAATTTCGTCTTGCAAAGTGGACACAAGTTGGTCACTTTGGCCCAAGCCACGATGCAGTCAAAGTGGAATCGATGGTCACACTTGGACAGATGGCCTTGCTCCAGAGCGTCCACCACGTCCTGACAGATACAGCACTAACGATAATTCAACACAACGTTAGTCTCCTTGCCCCATTGATTTCTACCCGACGATTCGTATGCACTCACAGCGTCCGCCTCATTCACCTCCACAACATCATCTTCATCATCATGTCCATTATCGCGACTATTATCGTCGTGGTCGTCATCTATGAAGTCGACAATCTCTGGAACTCGTCGCTTCTCCTCATCCGCCATGTTTCAATTATGCGACTTGCATTAGATTCATCAGCACTATGATTGGTGGAAAATTGATTGTAATACCGCTGATTGGTTAAAAACTCGTTTTCTGGATTCTAGCATCAGATATTGGACGTCATGGGCGACTTGTGGCGTTCGCTGCTGTCATTGACTCTGCTGCTTCATGTGCATGTTCCCTATATGGTCTTTACCTCATCGACTGAAGTACCTTCGTCTCTACGCAGTTTGGCGCCCAAGATGGACCCTCTAGACGCTGCACCGCCCGTCTTTTGCCTGGATGTAGGCATTGAAATCGCATTCCCCAGTCTCGATGTGGAGAACGCAATGGGCAGCGACACAGCTGCGTCCGCTGGGAAAGGATGCATACGCAGCTCACCTATGAATGCGGTAGTTGGACACTTGAAGACATCCTTGAGGACGTTCTCGTTACACGCGGTAGACTGTGTTTTAGAGCCGATGGACGTTGAGTCCTCTACAATCGCTCTATTAGGTATCGCGTCGCTCTGTTCCAGGTCCAATATGGAGGTGGAAGAAGACATGGAGAGTTGGGGACAACAGGTTAAGAGACAGGTGGACAAGCTCTTTGAAAATGAAAAGAGAGTCTCGTTCGACCAAACAACAGGCATGGTACGACATGTACCGATCTCCCCACCGTACGAACTACCGAGCAGTGGTAGTGGATTGCCACAATTAATTCTAGGAGAAACGTTGATTTGGTCGGATGGAGAAGAGGAGACGAAGGAGACAAGTGATCAGACGTTCTTTACACATGTGCAATTGCATTTGAAGAACGATGGGAAAACGCCGTTGCATTTATATCGACTGACATTGGTGGAGAAAGATACGACGGTGGCATTTGTATTGCCGCTGGTTGTGCCAGCGGTGGTGCTACCAGAGAAGAGTGAGGTTGTTTCGTTCAAGGCGATTACTACTGCTGTGGTGGACACGTCCAAAAGCTATGTGCTGTATATTTCGCACAATGGCTTTCGATCACATGTGTTTGAAGGTTTATTAGATGGAAAAACGTTTTTGGCGAGAGAAGAATCAGTTCTGCCTCAAGGTGAAGACGGACTTTTTGATCGCTTCTCGTTGGATTCAACAACTGGTCCGTCACTGCTCTCATCGTTCCCATACGCGACTTGGCAAGGTGCATTTGTAAAAATTTGCAGCTACTTGTGTATCGATCTCTGACATTTGGTGTTTGGTGTTGTTGAAATGTATCTGCCTTTAAGTTGGATCGATGGCTGTTGCCGTGGCCGTGGGACTTGCAGTGACGCTATATATTCGACGCAAGCGACATAGTGTTCGCCAAATGGGTCATGTAATAGCTCGCTGCGTAAGGTCACCGAATAAGAAATCGACTCAAGGATCAGGAAATCGATCATCAGCCAAGCCTGTTGCGAACCGTGTGGCCTCCAGTCGGGCTGCTATCTCGAAAAAGGGAGAAGACCATATTGAGATGGAAAGGTAAGTCGCACATGGGCCAATTTTGTGTACTTGTATCATACTTGGTCGAGACATTGACATCAACTACATTTCAATGACTTCGGTAGCCTCACCAAGAAGCCGACCGTCTCGAAAACTCCAAACAGTAGATCTAATAATTTTGGGAAATCGGCACCACCCCGCTCGAAGTAAGTTCTTCTTTTTTAACTAACCTTGTAGTACTGATAATTTCTGTATCCACTCATAGAATGCCTGCGATCACGATGAAGTGGGAGGCTCCACCCCCAACTGCAGCTCCTGTTATCAATAAAACATCCCTAGCCGTTCCGAAAGCGCTGGAGTCTAAGAAATTGCTTTTGGACCTCGATCGCGCAGCAAGGCTCCATCCGAAACGTTTTGAGAGTTTGTGGGATGAATATGTTGAGAGGTTCGTGAACACGATCAAACCTATGAACCTATCTTTTCGGGTCTAACCTTCATGCTGCGCAAATCTCAGGTTCCAGAACGAAATTACTGACACAAAGTCACCGAACTCAGATACACTTCTGGCAAGATTGAAGACACATGGAGTCTCGTGTATGGCGAGTGGGACTGTCAATGGTGTGGATAAGTACGTGTATTACGCGAAGCAGCGGGATCGATCGTGGTTCTTTCTTGCGACGGTGGATATTACTGTGGCGACTTCAACTACAGTACTTACAGTTCGAGCAAGTAGTGATGCAGCCGAGGAGCTTGTAGTACAGCTTGTAGATCTCGTGCAGACATCTATCACTCAATCAGTTGCATCATGATACACTAAGCAAAACCAAGAAAAGCAGCATTGTTTTGCTTTGAATGTAATATACGCTGCAGTGTGAAGAGCCAACTATTTGTCAAGCACGACGGCGTTGGTAAAAGGACTCAATGTTGAGGAGGAGCTCAAAGTCCCGTGATAAAGGACTCAATGTTGAGCCACCTAGGCGGAGCTCAGAAGTCCCGTGATAACAGCATCCATGTCGCCATTGTGCTGCGTCAGCAGTGCGATATTGCGCGTGTTGTCCGTGAATCCCATGTCCGCCAAGACCTGAAGTTGGTTGGTCCATCGGAGCTCCTCCTTATTTTTCTTCGTCACCACAGCAGCAGGCGCCGGAACATTGACTGACCCAGCAGTTGTCGAAACAACTGCTGCAGGCGCATCAATGCGAACTTCCTTTGTGTCAACAGCAACGGTGGCCGGTTCTTCCGGTTCCATCACATTGATATCCACCCAGAGACGTTGCCCAAAGCGGTTACCATCAGGAGTGCTCAGGCGCCAGTAACCAGTGTAGCGGCCTGCCTTCGCTGGTGCAACCATGCGCAGCGACACATCGATGGACTTTCCAGGCAACACGGACGGAATGAGCACGCTCTCAGGTGCCTGCATTTTGTCTCCACCCACACACGACAGCACAGCTCCAATGGGCCACTTGTTTACACCACCGTTGCGCAGCTTCCACACCTTATCAAAAGCCTCACCAGGTGCCAGCACGGTGCCATCAGGGCACGTAACATCGCCCTCGAAAACTGCCACAACCGGACCCAAATCTTGCTTGGTCTCTTCAATGTTAATAGTTTCGAAGTAGTCGCTGGTCGACATGAGCTGTGCATTGTGGCTGTACTGCACTTGCTGCAGTACGCGTTCCACCTGCACACGGGCATTGGGGCATTTGGCCAATAAGATCTTCGCCACGTCCTCCAAGTCTCCCGTGCCAGCCACAGCCACTAGACATTCCATAAAGTTGCCATTCTTCTGGAACTCCTCCGTCACCGTCTGAAACAACGTAGCGAACTTGGCATTGGCCATAATCTCCATCAGTGCCTCTTGACATCCAGGTTCATGCAGCAAAGACACCAGGTCCTTCTTAAGCATCTGGTGCTCAGCACTAGCGTCCCATTTCTCCACCACCTTGCCGAGGTCCACGAACAAGTCCGACATCTTCTTCTTCTGCTGGCTGGCCAGCATCTCCTCTGCATCCCCAGGCAGCACATTAACGACAGAGCTGCTGCTGGCGTCCATGGACAGGCTGGTCGAGGTCTGAGCCACCACAATAATCTTGCACACTGCATAGTCCGCGTCCTTTCCGGCAGCTACAGCCAGCTCGCGCATGAGGCGGAAGGCCTCGTCCAGCTCCGCGTCGTTGGTGATGCGTACCTGCTCATCATCGTCGTCCATGTAGTAAAGCAGCACTCCGTCCTTGAGCTCGGGGAAAACCAGCAGCACGTAGTCGTGCAAGTCACGGAAGCTCAGCTCGCTCCAGTTGGAGGTGGAACGGCCGTCCAGTGCCGCCAGCGCCTGATGCACGGCCGCCACCTGCACGCGGCGCATGTCCTGCTTCTCCTTCCACAAGATCTTGAGCGTCGTCATGGCCGAGACTTGGAGTGTGGAGAGTCGCTTGCTGTTCTCTCTGGATTGAGGTTTTCTCAGATAAAACGAGGAAGAATTCTCGATGTACCGTGAGTTGCGAATTCTAAGATGTCTAGGTTTCAGTATGATGTAAGGTACTGAGATAGATTAATAAATGTTAGTCTCTGGTAGAGATTTTGAGAAGGTCAAAAGCAGAATTCCTGCTGCAGCAATGACAAGGAAGCTTATATAACAAATAAGCTGGTTGATATCATTGCAGTCTACCAACCACGGGTAGATTGCATGGTAAAAGGAAGATGGTCGTAGCTTTAGTTCGCCTTCTAGAATGGTCGATTGATGTTGCTATGATATTAGATCCATCATTCCGTAGGTTCTCCTGAATGAACCTACCACAATGACAGTCAACTTCTAGAATAAACGATTGGCTCTTGTTTCCAACACGAGCATCCCAATGCATTCAATCAGCACAATTCCATTGCAAGTGCAAACTAATGAAGGTTATTCCAATTGCTTCAACATGGCTACATTTTACCATCATTCCTCATGCAACTGTCCAACGCCACGAAAGAAAGAGAGCGACCCTTCCAGATCTCAATTCTCCTCGTCCGTCACAAGTCGAATCAGATCAGGAGAAGCGATGACGAAGGTGATCGAACTCACTTCAACCGGCAGTGAGCCACTCACGCAGACGCTGCCACTGGTCACGGACGCCGGTGAACCGTTGACAGTGGCCACGCTACAGGCCGCGGCGGCTGCGCTGCTGGCCGACGACAAGCCCTTCACGCTGCGCTACACGGACTCAGACGGCGACGAAGTGACCATCGCTAGTGACGCTGACGTCAAGGAGCTGGCTGACTACATGGCCGACGAGCACCTGGAGCGCGTGGCGGTGCTGGTGGCCCCACAGTCGACCAGCCGTGGCACTGTGCAGTCCCAGCTGCGCGGCCTAGTAACGGCCATGTCCAAGCTGACAACGGGTAAAACCAAGAAACCCACACCGGCCAACGCCATGAACCTGCTCGTGGCCAGCCTGCAGACGATGGACGTGGCCGAGGACTCGGACGAGCTGGCCGCGATCAAGAAGCAGCTGATCAATGTGCTGGAAGACGGAGAATTTAAGAAGACGGTGGAGGAACTAAGTGCCTCGGAAGAGTTTGAAGAGCTGGCCAATGTACTGGTGACGGCCATCTATGCAGAAGACGCACAGGTTATTGAAGAGACGGCTATGGCTCGGTTTGACGAGCTGCTCGTGTTTGCTCAGCGTGTCGTTGCCCGCTGCCCAACGCTCAAACCGGTGATAGTGAATGTGGCCAAGAACTGCATGAGTGGACTGGTCCGTTTTAACGACGAAAAGCTGGCTGATGACGGATCGGATTCGAGCTCTAGTAGCTCCAGCGATGGGTCACTGGAGGTGCTGGACGTGCCTGTGCATGTCAACGTTGTTTGCAATGGCTGCAAGAAGGCACCAGTAGTTGGCATCCGCTACAAGTCGCTGGAAGTGCCGGATTTTGATCTATGTGAAGATTGCGAAGCCAGCGGTAATTGGTTGAGTTATGAGCCGTTTATCAAGATCACAGACCCGTCCCGAGCCCCCAAACACAAGCGCTTTCCGGAATTGTTGATACACCCGTTTGTGGTGTGCGATGGGTGTGAGATGAGCCCCCTCGTGGGACCCCGCTTCAAGTCGAAGACGGCTGAGGACTTTGATCTGTGTGAGGCCTGTGAGGCGAGTGGAAAGTGGACGGAGTCGCATGGACCATTTACGAAGATCCAGGAGCCTGGCATGATGCATGCCATGAAGTACACCTGCCGTCGTGGTGGGAAACATGGCATCACGGTAAGTTTGGGCACCATGGACATCGACACCGAGGACACCATGGACATCATGGCAAGTTCGGTCGTCATGGCCATCACGGCCCGCCTGGGATTCCATTCCGCGGCCCACCACCTCACCACCATGGTCCCCCTGAATTCTTCGATTCCAATGCACCGCATCATTTTTCACCCCCTCACCATGGAGGCCGTCCTGATTTCCGCGGCCATGGTTCACCTCTTGGTCATAACGGTGATCCTGACTTCGGTGGAGGCAACCGTCCAGACTTCCATGACCACGGATTTCCACCCCCTCCACCGCCTCCTGCGTTTGATAGACACTGGCGCCACGACGTACCGCCAGGATTTGGCCCTCCTGGTTGTTTCGGACGCTTTGGACCCCCTCCGTTTAGATTCCCAGGGCGCATGGTCCACCTCCATGCCCACCAGAGTTTGACCATCGGGAACGCCATGGATTCCGCGGGCACCACGGACGTCATGGACGCCACATGCCCTTCTCAGACGACAAGGAACAACAAAAGGGTGAGTGCCATCGCCGCCGCGGGCGTGGCCGCTGGGATCGGAATGTCTCCGATCTTGAGGCACGCTTCCTGGAGGACGTGACTATCGAAGACGGCACGGTTGTTGAGGCAGGACAGCCACTTCGTAAGATGTGGAAGTTGGTCAACGACGGCGAGCGCTACTATCCTGATGGGTGCTACATGATCGCTCCTCGCGGCCACCCGTTTTCCCCAGAAGGAACGGAGGTGAGTGTTATTAATCTTCCAGCCCTGGCACCCGGTGAGGAGTTTATTGCTGAGGTGGACCTAGTTGCCCCCGCGGAGCCTGGACGCTACAGCAGTTTCTGGCGTGTGTGTGATCCAGCGGGTGTGAGCTTCGGGCACCGCTTCTGGATTGATGTTGTGGTCGCAGGAAGTACTACCGCTGAAACTACACCATCCGAAGCCCCGACGGCAGACAGCGCTGAAGACAGCGAGATGAATGGCACTTTGGAAGTTGCTCCGCCTACTGAAAATAGCGAGAAGAAAGTCCAGGAATTTACCGATGCTTCGTCTGATGACGACATTGAGTTCATTGAGGCCGCAGACGCGCAGGAAGCTGAAACAGTCGATGATGCAGCGACGCAGAATGATGAAGATAAGAACAAAGTAGCTGAGGAGGCACTCAAGCTGTTGACTGCGATGGGCTTTACTGACTCGGGCAAAAACCTCCGCGCCTTGGAATTGGCAGACGGGAATGTCGGTGGTGCTGTGAACGTGCTTCTGTCGGAGTAAGACGGATTGCATGACTTCGAACCGACCGTGCGTGTTTGTATCCAGCGTTGCTAACCAGCGAGATCAGCTAGTTAAGGAGTCGACGCTATCAACATCAAGGAAACGAAAACCATTCATTTACGCCAACTGATCTACTCGCCTTCGTGAGCAGCAAATAATGAAGATGCGAGGAATTCAGCAAACCATCTCATAAAACTAAACAATAAAAACGCTCCTTGTGAGCAAATGGAATCGTTGTATGAAGTTTTTTTATCTATAATCTTGTTCACACCAAGAGCGCTTCACACGATCATGGGTGGGTGTTGGGCACATTGCATTGAGCAAGGAAATCTATTACAGCACTTCGAGTACTACCCCTTATTCTAGGCAGCTTCAATTCCAACAGATATCAACATGCTGATCATGACAACGGGTGCACGCAAACAGCACAATAGGCTACTCTATTCCTATATTATGTCTCACTTACACGAGATTCTTTACTGAAAGCACTTCGCCCGCTAGGAACTTGTTGATTGCAGCAGTGCATTCAGCATGCTTCTCATGTTGCAGAATGTGGCCGCAGTCGTCAAAGAGCAATACCTGCCCTTGCGCTTCCAAGGTTAGTTTTTTCTTCAATACATCAACTGACGAGACGTCTAGTACTTGATCATGCTTTCCCCACATCACCAACGTCTTCGCCCGAATACTAGGTAACAAGTCCTCCAGTACAGTCGGATTTTGTAACGAATCCCCGACAATCTTCTCCAGTACAGGTAGCTGTTTCTCTCGCTCCGATGCAAAGATGTTCAAGAAAACATGCGGGATTTTGTGTGGTTCATAGCTGAGATGTTTGTTCATTTCGTCCAGATCTTCCGGTGTGTGTGCAAGCAGCAAATTGCGTCCAGAGTCCTCAAGCATTTTCAGCAGCGTGCTCTTCCTCGGCATAGTGATACCCGCTGGACAGACCATAGTCAGCGACTCGATACGTTCAGGATACAGGCCTGCATATACTCCAGCCAGCATGCCGCCCATAGAACAGCCCACGAGGTGAATCTTCTTGCCTGAGGGCACCTCCTTCTCCAAGAACTCGTGCAGTCTCTCGGCCTGGTTAGGCATCGAGTAATTGGCCAGGGCATCGATCGGTGTCGTGCGTCCTTGGCCTGGTAGGTCTGGGATCACGATCTTGTAGCGTTTATCAACGCCACGAGCCACACGAACCCACGACTCCTTGACAGAGCTGAAGCCATGTAGGAATACCACTACGTCCGTGCCGTTCTCGTCCTTGCCTCGTCGCTCGATGTAGCTCCAATTATACTGGTCGATGCTTGTGTTCTTGGCGGAGAAGCCTGACACAAAGCGGACGGCGTCGAACACAGACATGAGGAGAGAGGCCATCATGGTCTTTGCTGCTTGGGATCAAATATCAAATGACTGCTCGACGCTCGCAATTGCATCCGAATGTCACATTTGATTGATTATGCGATTGGTGATTGGACGAAAAACGGTTTACGTGACCGACCAACATTCCTACCAACTTCAACTTACTGTATTTTTCACTGAATGACGTACGAAGTGCCTTTTAAAGCACTTGGAGACCTTGATGTGCCATTTTTCGGGATGATCATGCGCGCAGAGAGCGCAAAGTGTTTGAGTTTCCCGCTGGGTTTTTGTTCTGACACTCCACGCTCCGTGTCCGAGCAAACGTGGTCTGACAAGAGTTTGTTGATCGCAGCAGTGCATTCGGCATACTTTTCGTGTTGGACGATGTGACCGCAGTTGTCGAAAAGAAGCACGTGACCTTGTGCCTCTGGATGGAGTTTTTGCAGAAGCATTTCCACCGATGAAACATTCAGCACTCGATCTTGTTTCCCCAGACCACTAGCGTCTTAGCACGGATGTTAGGCAGTAGATCTTCCAACGCTAGAGGATTCTGAAGAGCATCACTAACTATTTTCTCCAACACTGGAAGTTGTTTCTTCCGCTCTGCTGCGACGATCGAGGCAAATGCATTTGGAATTCTCACCGGCTTGAAACTGAGCGCTTGGTTCATTTCATGGATATCTTCAGTGGTGTGTGCAAGCAGTAGATTGCGGCCTGATTCCTCGAGCAGTACGAGTAGATCGCTCTTCTTGGGCATTGTGATACCAGCGGGGCAAATCATCGTCAGCGTTTTGACTCGATTTGGAAATAATCCTGCGTACACTCCGGCCAGCATTCCACCCATGGAACAACCAACCAAGTGAATTCTCTTATCACCAGGCACTTCATTCTCGAGAAATTCATGCAATCTTTGGGCTTGGGCAGACATTGAGTAATTGGCAAGTTCATCCACAGGAGTTGTTCGACCGAGTCCGGGTAAATCCGGAATGACGATCTTGAAGCGCTTGTCGATGCCTCGCGCAACTCGCACCCATGATTCCTTCATAGAGCTGAAGCCGTGCAGGAACACTACAACTTCCGCGTTCTGCTCGTCTTTGCCTGAACGCTCGATGTAGCTCCACTTGTATTTGCCTACACTAGCAAATTTGCCCGAGAATCCTGACACGAAACGTACCGCGTCGATCATTGACATGAATAATGGATTCGGCATCTCGATATTGATTTCTTAGAGCTTTCGGGGGGTGTTCACTTCTGGACTAAAGAGCTTTAGAGTGCCAACTATCGAGGCTGATAGTAAAGTCCTTGATAAGATGGAATAGTTTCAAGTTTTTTTAAAAGACCGGAAGAAACCTCGCTTTCTTATCTACTGTGATGGCATCCATTGTTTAGTATTTCAAGTATGATATACCAATATGGCATTGCCGTACAATTAGTAATAGTTGTTGACGGAGTCTGCCACAGTAAACCCACTTCGTTTACCCTTTAGGCACTCGTGATCACACGACGCTGAAATAGTTCGTCAGATGGAAGTACTTCGGAGGATTTCGTGCTTTTGCGTGAGGCTTTCGTCCATTGCTAATCCTGACAACCCGACACAAAAAATGAAGACCACTCTAGCACTGTGAAACATCGCATCGATTGAATTGCATTTAACTCAAACAGCTTATAAATGATAAATACATCGCCATTCCTTCTGGCGTAGTTGCTAAAACGACATAACAGCCTGTTGTCCAGCAAGGGCGAATGTGAAACTGAGTTCCTCGTCTGCAAGAAACTTATTGAGCACATCGGCGCATTCGGTAGGTTTGTCGCTTGGAACGAGGTGTCCACATTTTTCAAGAACCAACACATGTTTGCGTGTAACGTTGAGCTTGTCGTCGATCACCTTCAGACACGACGCATCCAAGACTTCGTCTTGATCGCCCCAGACTACCATTGTCCTTGCCCTGATGCTGTGTAGTTCATCTTCTAAAATTGTCGGATGTGCGAGCATGTCCAATAACACTTTCTGCAGCACTTCCCGTGTTTGTCCGCGCTTAGATATGGCAAGTGCACGAAATACACGAGGAGTGTGCGCGAAGTTGGCAACACTAGCAACACGGTCGCGCCACTCGCCCACCTCACTGGTCGATGTCTCCGTTGGGCTTTGCAACGTCAGTTTGCCCAGATCGTCGAAGTCACTAAGTGTGACGCTGACAGTAGGCATGGAAATGCCCCATGGGCATATCAAAGTCAGTGACTTGACTCGAGTCGGGTGCATTGCAGCGTAAACTCCTGCAATGGTGGCACCCATGCAGGTACCAACTAGATGCACCTTGTTGTTCGGGTACAGCTCCGACTCGAAAAATTCGTGCAGTCGTCGAGCTTGTCGGTCCGCGGCAAAGTTCATGTGTGGATCATACGGTGTTGTCTTGCCATGGCCTGGTAGGTCAGGGATCACGATATGGTAGTCCTTGGTGACACTGCTGGTGACTCGCAACCATGCTTCTTTCGAGGATCCTAGACCGTGCAGAAGCACAACGATCTCTCGGCTCTTGGGGTTCGCAGCAGGTCGGATCATGTAGCTCCATTGGAACTGGTCGACAGCCGCTGTACGGACTTCAAACCCTTTGCCGTAGCGCATCAGGTCCTTCGAGTGATGTGAACCGAAGGCACCGAGCACACGCAGGAGACCCATAGCGTTGAAAAGCGAGCTTAATTTTGGTCCGACGTGTGGAGACCGTGGTAAATCGAGTTGTGACACGTCTCGCAACGTGCAGCAGCGGGTTGAGACGGAGTAAGTCGTTCTCGGACGGTTGTGCAGTAGTTTGCCCCTCCCCTTTCACTGACTCAAGTCTCCGACACGAGTGCGATTGTGGAGTGGTGCTGCACCTGCTCTCTTCGTGCATCATCCACCCGGATTTTTCGTCGTTGAAGACACGACACCATGTCAATCTCTGCTGCTCCATCGTGATCGCGCGATTGCTCCAAGGCAGCAGATGAATTGACTGATTGTCATTTACGAGTCTCTACTGTAGCTCCAGTGTGCTGAAAAAGTGCTGAATACCGGGTACTTTCGCAACGGCTAAATCGCCGTTACTTTTTATAAATCTGTTCAGTTTTTTCAAGTATAGGGACCCGGTTTTGGCGAGAGCATCTTCAACAGAACTGATAACCTTTGGCTATCTTGGCTCGATGTCTGCCAGCAGAACAACTTATACGATGTGCTGAAGTTTGTTACTAGTTTTGTGTGCAGCGCTCGCTGCTTGTGGTTGTCACAGCGTGCTCTGAGTCCTCCTGTTCGTGTCGTCCCGCTACAGCAGCAGATGGTCACAAGCGCTTCGTGTTGATGGGAGTGTCTGTTGTTTACTCCACTTTGCCACCATTCCTTAGCCTTGATGCGCCCACCTTGATGGTCACTTGCTTGCTGCCAACCACTTCCCGTGCTGTTTACGGTGGCGCCGCTCAAGAGAGTATTTCGGCGTGGATACTGATGACTGCGTCGTCCTATTGAGCGCCACGTTAGAGTGGGTAAACCCATCTTGATGCACTTGATTACACCTCGTTCAGGGAATGCGGACCACTGTTCTAGTCGATGGGATAAACAAGTTGGTTACGACTAAAGGTAGGGCGGAACAAGCATTGACGTTTGTTGGTGATCAACTACGTGCACTGTAGTGGTTGAGAACATCGTCTCGTTCTCGATGATCTCTTGATGTCTACGAATGCAATTGTTGTGATGAGCTCTACGACTTCAATCCACAGTGATCTCTTTCACGGAAGTGATCGGTACACATAGCGGTGGCCTCGAAGCTTCAGAATGAAGACCACGACAAGGGCCGCACAGACGCAGCCCGACACGAAAAACATGGTTGCAAGCGTTGCGAACGAGCTGTCTTCGTGGTCAGACTTGGCTTTAGTCGCGAACGATTCCATCTCCGGTAGATAGTAAGCAGTCAGAATCTCGTTGTCGCGACGAGTGACATCCTCGGACGTGTCCTTGATCGGGTAGTCCTTTGCATTCTCCTTGAACGGGACGATACCGAAGATGGACCCTCCGTAGATGGATTTGTCCTCCCACACAAGTTCTTCGTCGCTGATGTCCGGCTCCATGAAGGCGCAATCGGCTTCGATACCGAGATTGTTCTTGCCGCGCACGATCTTGAAGAAGCCGTTCATACCCCAGTACGTGCCCCATGAGTTGCGAACGTGCCAGTACTTGACACCATCTTCTTCACCCCAGCCGACTATCTCCACGTCGTGGTCAATGTCCATAAAGCCGGTCTTGTCCTCCAGAATGCCAGCCTTATAGTGATAATTGAACTCCTGACTACAGGCAATGCCACACGTAATAGGACCGTTTTTCATGATCTCCTTCATCATCGCAAGTTCGCCCGCCAAGTGTCCGTGACTTTTAGCACGGTAGCGCACGACTTTAGTCACAGGGAAGCACTGCGGCACTTCCCTGCTCTCCGGGGTGTACATACAACTGTACAGCACAAGAAATTAGTATCTTCAGACTAAAAAGCTTCAAACTACTCGAAACTTTACGTACTTCATGCAATATCCATGCGGTGGGCACGTGCCGTTGGTCTCAAGGAACTTCGTGTGGTCTGTAGCATTGTAAGGAAGGCAGGACTCGTCTGGCAGTCCGTAAAGCCGCATAAACTCGTACACATCGGCAGCTTCACCACCGTCACAGCCAGCCGATAGTCCGTGGCCTGGCGCGCAGTTGAGGAAGCTCTGACGTCCCAACATCACGTCTGCTCCCGTATAATGGCGACGCTTGTTAAGGATCTTGATACGGTCTTGAGCACTGGACATGGCACCATGAGCGTAGCACGAACCGCAGTACTGTGGAATGTGCTGGTTCCAACTGGGGACGCAAAAGCCGCGCTCGCACCAGTCCAAGTGCTTGGGGAGCTGCTCGAGTTCTTGAGTTTCGTCTAGCGATAACGTTGGTAGTGGATGCAGCTTCGGATGCAGATGTTCACGGCCTTTCATGGTCCGTTTGCATCGACATCCCTCCTCCTCTGCATACGTAGAGTGAACCAGCACTGAGAGCACTACGGTCAGCACCATCGCTTTAGCCACAGATCCGACGCGTCCACCCCACATTCGAATAAAAGATATCAATGCGAGCACTGGAGAATTTAGCGGTTGGAACTTGCAACGGCGGAAGCGAATTCGAGAATGAGGCAAAGGCTTCCAGTGTTCAGTGCAACGGTCGGCAGTTGAGTTGATGCGGCGTTTCCCGTACATTTCATTGGCGGCAACGGTTTCGCGGTGGTCGAAGGGGTGCGACGGGTACGTGGCAAGATACTTAGCCGTTTGCGCAAACTTCAACCTCTACTTTTATGCTTATTTCTGGCTCCTCAACAGTGAAGAGTGCTGTGGATGAGGCTGACCAAGACGAGGTGGAGATAGCAGTCTTCTTCATATTTTGTGCTACTTGGTCTTGGTCCATGGAACGAGAATTATGGTGATTGGGTTTGGTTGTCATGCTTTGTGGTGTGTACGCTGTAGCGATGGAAATAGTGAACTCGAAAATAGAAGGAGCGCTTCCAGGAATGGAACTGCTTTCCTATCACTTCTTTGGTAGCTATGGATGTCGCTATGAGCAAAGACTACCACTTGCGTATCGACAGTGCTCGAGCGGAGGTTCTCGATCTCGAAGAACAGCTGCAAGCCACACGGAATGACATCGTGGCGGTGATGGAGGCGGCGGAGCAGCTCACAGTCGAATCCTGTTCACTTGGACTTCGTCGCGAAGAACTGGAAAAAGATGAGGCCTCCTTGGTGCAGTCTGAAGCAATAGCAGTGCAGAACAAAGTCCTAGCAGAAAGAAGCTGATGGAGGTGGGTGGCTACGAGTGCGTCGTGCGTATCCTACGCAAAGCACTGCAGAAGGCCAAACTGGAGATTATGGATACCGAAGGTAGATCATCAAATGCGTCTACCCATCAAATTTCTTTGCTAATTGATTCGCTTGTTTATGACAGATGAAACGAGGGAGCTCATCCACGAGGAGCTCCTGCTTCGAGCGGAGATGACCGACTTGACAGCAAGTCTAACTACAGTCCAACAGAGCGTCGCACAACTCCAGCAAGAATGCGCCATGGCAGCCGACAGTAAACGAGAAGCAGACGACAAGTTGCGTCAACTCTCTCACTTTCTCAACCAAGCTCTTAGTCCGCCTTCCAGTAACGTCAGACCAGCATCTCCAACGTCAGAATAGATGGTATACTTCAACTTCAAAAGTAACACAAAAGTAACTAACTAGTGTTACTCCATGTATCTACTTCTACGTCACTTCATATCGACACTTCTCGATCTTTGGTCGAAAGCTATCACATTACCATTTACAGTACCCTTCGTTTCTCTCTAGCAGCCACTATGGACAAGTACCGACGTGTGGAGAAGCCTCGACGCGAGGAGCAGACGACACCAGTGGAGCCCAATGAGATCCGCATTACGCAGCAGGGAAAAGTGCGCAGCTACATCTCGTACGCCAATGGACTGTTCGCAGTACGTTTTACAAGCCATTCATTAGATCCTATAGAGACTGATCTTTAGCATGAATGACAGGAGAAGAGCGAACGTCGCGTGGTGCTCAAGGCCATGGGTAACGCCATCAGTAAGGCTGTGACAGTGGCGGAGATCTTGAAGCATCGAGTGGCCAATCTGCATCAAGTGACGCGCATCTCGTCCATTGAGACGGTGGACGCGTACGAACCCTTGGAGGAGGGACTGGATAGGATCGAGACCAAGCGCCACATTCCTGGTATTTCTATTCAGCTGTCGCTGGATGAAGTGGACCGAGATGATCCGGGATATCAAAGTCCCATTCCAATTGACCAAGTGACGGCAGGATCGCCCACGTACCATGACGGACGGGAGTTCAGAAAGACACGAGGTCATAGTAGACGCTCGGGTCGCAATGGCGGACGTGGAGAGGCTGAAGCTGAAGCTGTTGCTGAAGTGGAGGAGACTGTGGAGGACGAGACAGACCAGCAGACACCTGGCGAAGAGGGAGCTACAAGTAGCACGCCAACGACACGCGGAAAACGAGGCAAAGGACGTGGTCGTGGACGCAGTGGCAGTAACGGAGGTCGCGGCAAAAAGTCACGTGGGCGAACTCCTGCTGAAGAAGATGATAAGACAGAAACTAGTAGTGCTGTTGAGAAACAAGTAGAAAGCGAGGCACCGCCTGCAACGTCTAACCGGAAGTCTGGACGTGGAAGGAAATCAAAGAGAGCGACAAGTAATGGTGATGAGGAAAAGCAAGCAGGTGATGGTGAAAGTGGAGATGAACCTCGTGAGAATGGCCATGTGAACGGCCGAGGTGGTAGAGGACGGCATTCTGGTCGTGGTCGTGGCCGTGGTCGAGGACGCGGTCGAGGCCGTGGTGAGAGCAATGGACGCGATGGAAATGCTGCTACTACTGCGGATGCTATTGCTGTCAGTGAGCAGTAAGTCCGTCCCGTACGATTCACCTGAAAAGGTTTGATGTCGGTAGTTGAAATTCGTGTTGCTGGAGTAGTTGTATGAGGCGTGATGCAGGTGCAGCCGAGGATAGCAACTACATGTGCTCGTAGCAGAGCAAGAACAGATAAAAACAAAAACGATAGCAATTAATGACTCATCAATATCCTCACGCAACACCTTCATGTTCACGTGGAGCATGTACATGTATATGCTACTACTGTAGTACAAGGAGACCAATGGATCAATACTGTATGCATACACTTGCGTTTCCGGGGCCAATACAGGCGGAAGCGACTCAATCGTAATTTAGCCATACTGCAACGTGTTATTCATTCCCGTTCGCCTACCAGTGGAAACTGCACACGAAATTGCGGTACAAAGGGTTGATCTACCTCGGGATAGCCGCGGATTCCAATGCGTAGCACTCACAGCATGCGATCATGTTCTACTGGCGCTGCTGTCGGTTGCCACCGCTGCCACCTCCACGGCGAGGACGGAAGCCACCGCGTCCACTCTGATTGTCTCCACGTCGGCCTCCACCAGCACTAAAGCCAATACGGTTACCTCCACCACGTCGGCCTTCGGTACCACCACGGCGGTTGCCCCACTCTTCCTTACTTGTGCCTGAGCGCAGGTCCATCATACGCTCATTGTTCTCCACAATCTGCGAAAGCTTGTCCGAGTACTGCACCGCCATGGTTTGCAGCGTCGAGCGTTCCGTCTTATACAAGACGATAGCCTGTGAGGACTGGTCCCAGGCACCCTGGAGCTCCTCGTTGATCATCATCTTCGATACAACGCTGTGCACGGTCTTGTCGTCAAGCTCGAACATCTCCATGAGGCGGGCAAGACTCACCGAATCATACTCGGCACTGAACGCCAGCAGGTATGTCCGTAGAGCTTCGACCTGGATCTTGTGCTGAACCATCGACTTCACACGCTGGCTGACGTTGGAACCCGGGAACAGGTCCCACACAGGTAGGCCGACTAGGAGCTCGGCGCTCTTACGCCACGAGCCCTGGGCCAACAGCTTAGCAGCAGCGACCACGTGGTCACGCGGGTTCTCAGGAGGACCCTCAAACACAAGGCGCTCATGGAACTCGAGCAGTTTGCGGAAGGCCTTGGACACCATTCGCTTGCGGTCCGACAGACGCGAGTTCACCATGTTGGGCACTTCGAGCAGCATCGCGCTCACCAGGTGGCAAGTCTCAAGCAAGTCAAGGTTGATGTGCATGTGGTACGGCACCTGGCGACGACGCTCGAGGCGCTCCTGTTCAAGGTCACGCTCGCCATAGCGGAATGACTGTAGCCCTTGAGCCAGCAGCTCCTTGGTGCGGGAGCCTGTGCAGATCTCCGACAGACACGCGTGGGCCTCCCAGACGAGACCGCAACGGAAGGCACAAAGACCAAGCTGGGCCATCATGCGGTTGAACAAAATCTGAGTGGGGATGTCTGCGTCAGTGATATTGTCCTGGATGTGCGACATCAGAAGCAGGTCACGAGCCTCGTGGAAGCGATCGTGCAGAGCATGGTGGTAGATACGGCACAGCATAGCACGCGTCTTGGCGCGAATGTCGCCGTGCTGGAACACGAAGCGGCACACATCACGCAACACCTTCTCGGCATCCACAGGGGTCACATCCACGGAAGGCTGGCCCATGACAGAAGCAGGATGCGTCAAAGATACATTGAACTCCTTCGTCTTCGTAGCGTTGGCGCTCGTGCACGCTGGGTGGAGGAAGACCGGGTCACCGAACTTGGCACGCTTAGCCTGGGCCTCATACAGTGCCGCAGCGACAGAGTCGTGCTTGTAGTAGATAAGCTCGGCACGTACCAGGGCCATGGAAGAAGCGCGCTCGAAATCCTTCTTGCGAGAGTAGAACACCTGCACACGCTCAGCAACCTCAATCAGCAGGTTCTCGTCGTACAGACGAGCAACATATTCACTCGTGTGCGGGTCGGTCTGCTGCAGAGCCTTCGTGTACTCCTCCGAGAGGCGGTCCACGAAAGCGGCAAGGTCGCCAGACACCTTGATAGTGCCCTTCTTACCGGCCTGAGGCAGCGTGTCAACGAAGTTCATGTCTTCCTCAGCATCCTCAGCGGCAGCAGCAGCGATCTGAGCAGCAGTCACCTTTTCGCGGCCAGCACGCACAATATCAGCCTGGTCCTCCGACGTCAGTGGAGCCAGCGAGAACTCTGGGTTCTTCTCGAGCAAGGTCAAGATCGTGCAAACATTAGTCTGCACCTGCTTCCAGTGACGCGCCGACATGACGCGGTCAATCTTGGACGAGGTGTCGAACACCGACGTACCCACAAGGTACATGGTGGCGACAATTTGGCGGGCAGGGCCAAGACGACGAGCGTAGTTGGCGAGCTTGCGCATGAGGTTGAGCTGCTCCGACAGGTCCATGCCCTTCTTACCACGCATCGCGACGACCTCCTTGACACGACGGTCGAACTGGCTGGGAGTGAGCTTCAGTTCCTCCTCGACAACAACCTTCTTGGTGTCATCCTCAGATCCACGACGGGTCTCACGCTGCTTGACAACCTTGGGACCCTTGACCTTCTTGGCCTTGGTGACCACAGGCGTTTGCTTGAGCCAGCGAGCACGGCCCTTAGGCATGTTGTCATCATCCTCCGAAGACGAGGAAGACGACGACGAGTTGCTAGGCCACGAGTCATCCGAGTCCTCGTCCGATCCCGACTTGTCGTCATCACTACTGTCGTCCTCGGACTCGGATTCAGATTCTTCGCTACTCCCCGACTCGGAAGAAGCAGCAGAAGAAGATTCCGACTCCGATTCACTGCTGCTCTCTGACTCCGAAGAGCTCTCCGATTCCTCCTCACTAGAGTCCACAGGGTTGGCACGGAAGTCGTCAATGGGCTTGCGCATGGGTTCAAGCTGCTTCTTGAGCTTGCCCTTCATACGGATAAGCGCCTTGCTGTTCTCCTTGCTCATCTTCTTCTGCTCCGCCTTGTTCTTCACCTTCTCAGCCAGAAAATCCTCGAGCGCCACCATCGTACGCAGGTAGAAGGTGGGGAGCGTTGTCATGCTCTTCTTGGCGCGTTCGAGCTGCTTGGCGAGCTCATCGAACTCCGTCTGGATCTGCGTCCAGTCGTTGATCTTCATGTGGTTCTTGATGGCTGAGCAGTTGCGCTCCATGTTCTCTAGCGCCTTGTCCTTGGCGCTCTTGACCACGCGCACCTCCTCGTCCGAGTCCGAGTCCGACTGCACCGCCCAGCGCGAGGCTGCGCGTGCCGCCTGCTGCTGAGACGTCTCGACGTCCGATACATCTGACACGTCGCTCTCCTCTTCGGAAGACGAGCTTCCTGCCCAGAACCTGCTCGCCATGTTTCCTGCTGTCTTGCGGGGGCGGTATCCGCGTAATGAGCTTGGTAGCCTCGTAGCCAATAGACTCGACGGCTTCTGATTGGCTAGAATGGATTAATAGGCGAATTTTAGCGAATCACAGGAGATACAACATTAGATAAAACTAATGGACACAACCATTTTGCAATCTACCAGTCCAGTGGTAGGTAGATCCATTTTAGTATGTGGATGTAGTTTGTATGTGTTATTGCATGTGGAGCGCGTTGATGAAGAAATGTATCCCTTAAACATTCGCAGTGTTTTGCTGATGGCGGCTGGGTTGCCACCCGGCTTGCCGCTTGAGGCTCCAATTTTCCTTGGATGTCTGAGCGCTCCCAATCTACAGTTCGTTACTTGTGCATGCATTGTCCGCCCATGGCGACTTCGCCACTATACTTCGCATCGTAGGGAATGTGTATGGACATATTTCATTATCTCCTTTGTCGGAGAAAATTGAGTTACCTCAGTCGTCAAATACTCAACAAAAGGAGTCGTAAGGTAGTGACGTATGAAAGTAGATGCGTGGGATGGCCATCCCGAATTGGTAGCAGCTTCACAACGCTGAATATCACCATTATTGTCCATACGGGTCCTACCAGCCGTCTACGCATTGATATCAACATGTTCGCCAAGACAAAGGAAGACAAGGGCAAGACAAATAACTTGCTGAAAGAAAAGCCTCTTGAATCAGCAGCATGGATACAAGCATGAATGCTTATCAAATATAGAAACCTGACGTTCATGTTAATAGCGATCAAATTATCTAGTGATAATTTACTACTATTCATGTTGACAACGATCAAAATTATAGTGACTACGGTAGCTCCAAGCTACTTGAACTACAACTATTACGGGTGGATGAGTTTACTCGGGCGAAAACGGATCGTTATGCGGCGCGTTGCCTGGTGAGCGGAGGAATGTTACGCCGAATGTCGGTGTGTCCATGAGCGACGAGTACGTCTCGTGCTCGACGTGGTTGTGTGGGATTCCATTCTCACGCGCAATCTCAGCGCGATGCTTTTCTTCGCGGTCGTGTTCATACTTGCGCAGATACATCGTCAACGGGATCATTATCATGCAAGACAACAGCGATGCCACATTTAGCACTGATAAATCGCCGCCAAACAGTAAGTTAGAGATGTACACGGCTGGATACTCGGCTAAACTGATGATCGAGCCGATCGAGAAGATAATACCCATGAGCGAGCCCATGTTTTTGAGACCAAACGTTTTTGCCGTGAAGGCCGAGATGATTGCGTACAGGAACGCACGGAATGCTGTAAAGAGGAAGAAGGCCACGCACTGCAGCGGCAGGACTGGTACCAACTGGAAAACGTTGTAAAGCACACCGAGAATATTCGTGAACAGCAGCGCCTTCGATAATCCGCGGGTCTCTACCAGATAATCGATCAACGGAACAAACATGAACCCCATCGGCAACACGAAGCTGAACACCTTGGTATAAAGGTAGCCATGTTCACGGTCACCGTAGTTCTCTAGCAGCTTGTTTGCCGTGCCAATGTAGATCGTCGCACGTAGCACTTGTACTGCTGCATACACGACGATGTATACAAACTCGAACGAGTTCATCTGCTTGGTGATGTCAATATCCACAAGACGAAACACTGCGTCATCGCCCTTCATTGTAGGTGTAGATGGGGTCTGCTTGGGTGTGTTTTGTACTTCCACACTTCCGTACGCGCTGTCGTTCGGCATTCCATTCATGAGCAATTGCTCGTGCTGTGGTGTCACCACGATTACTCCATTGCCATTCACACCAGATTTCGGCTTTGGACGCAGGCTCTTCTCGTTGAGTCCCCAGAGGAATATCAACACCAGATACACAGCTGCAGAGACCACTGCAAGACCCAGAAACAACTGTCTCCGTGTCCAGCCGAAGTGTTCGTGAGCTGTATACAATACGAGGAACATGACGCTGCTTCCATCAAATAGACAACTGATGGCTGCAAGGATCGCAGTTTGATAGCGCATGATCAGAAAGCTGGCCGGAAACGACGACATCATGGTGATGCATCCACCAAAGGCGATCAGAACGTAGGCAGGCACGAACACGTCAAAAGTCTGCGAGTCTGCGAGCGCTAGCATTGCCAAGCCCGAGACTTCGATGATGGCAGCCACTGCGATGGTCACGCGGGGTCCAGCGCGATCCAGGAACATGCCGACAGGCAATGCACCGGCGTTCATGGCCACAGAAGCGACGGCAAAGATGAGGTTCAAGCGGTTTTCTTGGTCGACGCACGTTGACTCGCTTGGGTCATTGCACAGCTCGTGATACTGGCCTTCCTCCTGCAGCATCAAGAGCAGCGGTGCCCAACCGAACACGAGACCTGTGAGCAGCAGGTCGGACACAAACACAGCCAGCACTAGCGCAATGCGTCTGCGCGCAATGGGCCGCGGTCGAGTTGATACGGAAGACGTCATCGACTCAAGTGAGGATTCCAAATGGTTATTGAGTTGCTGAGACTACCAATCCTACGTTTACAGTTCCACTTAGGTTGCGCGCCTGCGCTTGCAACTAAATTAATGTTGCGGAACATTCACATTCATAATGGCTACATGGGCGTAATTAATGTCAGACACAGTACTACTGCATGATTGCGCATCAGTTTTCTTTGTCGATGACGGTACCATATGCTTTGCTGGAACTGAGATGAGAGCTTAAAATGGCCTCGAAGGTGGTGGTGGTCGAAGGCTACACGCTGCATATGCGGTGCGTGGCTGGCATCGAGTCTTGCTGCTATGTGGACTCTATTGATGTGGCGTTCGATCTGGGCTGTCTCGTGGACCGTGTGGTGAATAAATCGCACGTATTCATCACGCACGGACATGTCGACCACATTGGTTCAGTGGTGGCGCATGCTGCTCGGCGAGCGTTGCAGAAACAAAAGCCTGCACAATATTTCGTACCGGCGCATCTTGCACCTCACTTGGAGAGCATATTGCAGAGTACGGCAGCCATGCAGAACGACGAGCCGTTCCCGGCGCACATCGTGCCACTGCAGGCGTTCGACGAGGTGCATGTTTCACCCAAGTACATGATACGCGCCGTGCCTACTAAGCATCGTGTGCCGAGTCTCGGCTACATTCTATATGAGAAGAAGAACCGCCTAAAGCCAGAGTATCGGCAACTACCAGGCCAGGAACTTGCTGCACTTAAACGTGCTGGCCAAGAGATCACGAGTGCCGAGCTGATTCCCGAGATCGCGTACACAGGCGACACCACCATCGAGGTGTTCACCGTTGCGGCAGATGACGAACGGACGAAAGACTTGCTGCAAGTCAAGGTGCTCATCACTGAGGTGCGGATGTGGCCCGATCTGAACTGGTATCAATGAAGCTGACTAAGTTTGCTCCAGGCCACGTACGCAGACTCCAAGATGACGGTTCACGACGCTATAGCTCGTGGCCACATGCACCTCGATCAGGTATGTTGTACGTTTCAGCAATGCCTGTCTAGGTGGAAGGTAGTTGCCTCGACTGATTCACTGAATGTGGGTCGTCATGCTACGTGGCTTAGCTCGCTGCCCACGAGCGCTTGTTTCAGCAGGTGGGTACACTCGTTCTGGTCCACTTTTCCGCGCGCTACAGCGCTGAGGAGGTAGCCGAAAGCGTTCGGACGCGTTTGCCACCACTTCTCCAGCAGAAGACAGTCTTGGGATGCTAACTCTGCTAGTCTAGCAGTCAATAGTATGGAGCATGACGCCTCACCACTGATATCTTCCACGTGCAGTACGAGGTAAAAGGTCAGTGTCAACGAGAACGTCCTTAACTCAAGTGCTAGTAGTAGTACTACCGTAATAGTTGGGAGAAATAGGTTGTGAGGTCGGGCTGATATGCCACGATAGTGTATTGTGTCATGGCGATAAATAACGATGCTACAGACTAATGCACGCATGGTACAGATAAGTAGGAGAAGTAAGTCTACGACGAAGCACTCCAGAACTCGGAGAAGTTGCGGAGCGGGATCGGGCGCGACGCACGCAGCACCAAAATCTCGTCGCGCATGAGCATTGGCATGGGTGCAGGCGAGCGGTCGACCATCTCAACCTCGGCGACTTGCACTTCGTCGCTGAAGCGCACACTCCTCTTTGGCTTGCTGGCCTTAACGGGCGAGGGCACTTGCGGCGGGTGCACCGGGATGGCCTGCGCGTCAAAGACGCGGTCAGCGTTGGCGTTGGCTTGCTCACGCACCTTAGTGCGGCGTTGTCGCGAGATCTTGTCATTGGCGCGCTCAATCTTCTCGAGTACAGTGAGTGCGCGCTCCCATTGGTTCTGTAGACACAGCGCAAGCGCGTGGCGGCGTGAGTTCTGGATGAATGTGATGGCGTAGCGGATGTTGCTGCAGGCTAGCACGAATGGCGACACGGCTTCCTGCTGTTGCTGTTGCTGCAAGATCTGTTGCTGACGTTGGGCCAAGACGGCGGCGGCCACGGCGCGTGGCGAGTGCGGCGAGGCGTCGCTGGCCTGCTTGCTGACCTTGAGGAGACGCAGATCGTCGTCTGCGCTGCGTGCGCGCTTGAGCGCGGCCACGGGTGACACGGGAACGACGCACGAAGAGCTCATTGGGGTTGTCGAGACGCCGTCCGCGGGTTGGCGAAGAACGAAATGGTAGGTGGGCCTGAGGAACCGCTGGCAAGTCGAGTAATGAGCACAAGACAGAACCAAGTCGGTGGTCACGCTGGCTACAGCAGCGATTGGACGCTCGCGTCGCACACCACAATTACACAATGAAACGCCCGCTCACATCTTGGAATTTGTATGTGCTGCATACAAAAACGATGCACCATCATTCGCCGAAACATTTCTCACACTTGGCGCAAGGCGATACAACGACGAACGGCACAGTATCCATGCTCGCTACTGTTTGTGCCGCTTTCGTGCCGGCCTCGAGCTTTCGCTGGCGAGAACCTGCTGCAGAGCACCACACATCGGATCAGAGGCGGCCGCCGATTTGCAATTTGCGAAACGCATGACTGCGAGTTGAGTCGCGTTCAGGCAACGGGTGGCGACGATCGATCGAGGCTCGTCACCAGCGTCGTCTTTGGCTTGAGACAGCGGTGGCGCGCACGGCGACATGGCTGTCCGCCCTGCTGCGCCCCGCTTCAAGCGGCGAGCAGGGGAAAATGCTGCTGGCTGTTGAAGCTCGGTCACGTGTTCCAAGCCCAAACCGCCCAGCCTGTCAGATGGCGAGCGGCACTTGACGTGGTTCAACCTCTGGCGGAACATGCCTGCGTGAAACACGCACACAGCTTGTAGAGCCCAACGCACGCGAGTGCTCGAATCCCAGCTTGGTCCGCCTCACGCTAAACCAGTCAACCTTATTCGGGTCGTAGCGGTTACTCTGCCGCCTGTACTAAAACACCACGCCCTTTCAAAGCTAGTGCTCGAGCCTTCCGCTTGACGCGAGCGCCGGCGATGACCAGCCCGATCGTGGCACGCGCTCCTGTCAGCGCCTGTCGTGTGATCCCCACTCGGCACCACGCCTGTCCCCGCGCCGTCTGATAATTCAAGTTCATCCGATCGCAGGAAGCAGCCCCATCCTGCGCGATACAGCAACGCTGGCGTCGACCCTGCGAGTCAACATCGCAGCGGCGACAGTGGTGGTGGAACTTCTCAGCCCGATCGTCATATCGGTCGGCGGCGAGCTGTTGGCTGCCCGCACAGCGCTGTTCCCGATCAACCGATGGGACGGGTACGACAACATTGCAGTTGGCGCACCGAATTCTCGATGGGGAACAGCTCGGCATCGGATGGAACGAAGGAAAAGAACACCAATCCCCGCTACACCTGTGGAAACACCTGTGCGTAAGCCGATCTGCGCGTGATGCTTCTCGCGGTGCGGCGTACATGTCAAGTCGTGCTGCTGCTGATCGGGTCTGGTTCCGAGACTTCGAGAGCTCGTCGCATTTTAGTGTCACAAGCTGTTACTTACATTGAGCCAAGTTTACTGTCCGTAATGGACTGTCACTCACGGTACATAACAAACTTCGCATATTTCAGTCGACTTTATTTAATGTCAAGTCCTTCCGACACAAAATATGGTCAAGTGATTTTATCTGTCTTTCACAGTAATGTCAATCGACACAACCTCCGCCCTTTTAAGTCAACCCAACACTAATCAAAAGCAGCATGAGTGGCGGCCGCATTAGCCAGCCTGTGGGCAAGATCGTGCTCACGAACGTGGCCATTGTGCGCATGCGTAAAGGAGGTAAGCGCTTCGAGATCGCGTGCTACAAGAACAAGGTGTTCAACTGGCGAAACGGCGTGGAGGAGGACATCGACGAGGTCTTGCAGATCGCCAAGGTCTACGAGAACGTGTCCAAGGGTAAATTCGCCAAGAAGAGCGACTGGTCCAAGGCTTTCGGCGTGCAGAGTGAAGAGCAGGCGTGTCGTGCTATCCTCGATCATGGTGAACTGCAGGTGTCCGAGGGAGAACGCAAGGCGCTAGTCGAGAAGTACGTCGTATCATACCATGAAAATGTGTCCAGCACTAACGTTAGTACTGTGCCCTACCTGCAGCATGTACCGTGATATTGCCACTATTGTGGCAGACAAGTGTGTAAACCCCACGTCCAATCGCCCGTACCCGTACACAGTGATCGAGCGCGTGATGAAGGAGATCCACTACGCTGTCATCCCAAACCGGAGTGCCAAGCAACAGGCACTGGAGCTGATCAAGAAACTTCCAGAGCACATTCCGTTGGCTCGTGCCAAGATGAAAATTCAGGTGACGACACCGGCGGGTGGTGCACAGGCTATTAAGGAGGGACTTCTGAAGGAAAAGGCAGAGATTGTTGAACAAACTGGCAGTGAGACTGTGCGAATGGTGGTGCTTATCACGCCAGGATCGTACCGTGTTGTGAACTCGCTAGTACAGGAACACACTGCTGGTCAGGGATCATTGGAAGTGATTGACTTGAAGAGCCACCAGGAAGGAGAGCACACAATCGACGATGAGATCTCACAAAAGACTGAGCGTCTTGGACTATCTAGTGCACCTGCTATTGCTACACCTGCACCAGCGCCGGTTGCAGTTTCTAGTGGTGAGACGAAGAAAGCGCGGCCATGCAGCACGTGTGGTGGTGATTTCAGCGCTGATATGAGCAAATATCGTGAGCACTTCCGTTCAGAATGGCACCGTTACAACCTCAAGCGCAAGTCAAAGAAGCAGCCAGTGATTAGCGAAGAAGAATTCAACGAGCTTGACACAGAGGACGTGGAGGCCTTCCTTTCCTCAATGAGCTAAGTTGTAGAACTTCGTGACTTCGGTTAATGTGTTCTTAATACACAGTAAATCTGGTTATGCAGCAGTGCTTGCCGTACGTCCACGGTTCCTCTCTGAATCACTCACTAGCGGTGCAGCAACATAAACTTTCGTGCGGTCGAAGACCTTGATGGCGTCCTCAATTTCCTGCAACTTCGCTTCCAGCTCGTTCTTCCGCCGGATTTGATTAAAAGTTTCAATGCGTAGTGGCAATGAGTTCATGCGAAGCTGAGCTTCCGTAAGCGACTTGCGTAGCACATCTAGCGTGCGTACACGCTCATCTTCGTCGAGTAATACCATGCCTGGAGGACAATCTGGATCTGGTGCATTTCTTCGCCGCTCTTCCTCCTCCCGTGCCCACTGCTCCTTGCGCTCCAGCAAATACCGCGGAATGCGGCCATAGTTGGGATTGACTGGATGGAGTTGTTGCTCCTCGATGCGTATGTTGGGCGATTTCTTAATAACTTCCCATGCATTGGCGTTGACAAAGTCTACGCGTTCCCTCTTGGTCTACAAAGAACCCAGTATCATACTATCAGATCACCATACCTTCACACTTCATCGTCACACTTACAATCTTTGCCAACTCCTCATCTCTTTGCTCCAATTCTCTCAATGACGGAACTGGCGCCTTCCGTTGGATACGACGTCGACTACCACTGCTAATCGTCGAAGGTGCTGGAGACTGTGGTCTACTAGTAGAAGATACCGAGCCCAGTTCGCTTTGAGGTATAGACGGCGCCCTTGACGACGAGGACGACGATCCTCCACGACGCAAAAAATCGTGCTTCTTAATATGCCCTCCGTTGGTTGACTGCATCCAACAAAATACATCAAAGTAACTCAGATGTTAGCCAAGAAGAGTCTTCTCCCAACGAGATCTTGTAGTGTACCTCATCCTCTCGGAAAACCCG